>CM062233.1:21685430-21932319 GCA_031216185.1 Syzygium aqueum
ACATATCCTACTCTAATTCTTTATTCATTTTCAGACTTTTGCCCTATCTCTTGCAAGACGTGAGAGTCGAAACTCACATTTGAAACTATACGTCTCCACCCCTAACCCCCCTAAAAAAGTGGGGATTCGAACTCCTCACCTCTCTCTTCCCAAGTAAAAAGAGTGGCCACTGAAGTAAACCCCAGTGGTTAAGCTTATCGTTGAGAAGCTTCAAAGTTCAAGACTACACTTAACAGACCAAAAAAAAAAAAAAAGATTTCTTGGGTTGTTATTCCATGGAGCAATCACTTGGGGAGATGGTGCAAAGTTGTTCAGTCTTGAGAACTCACTAAAGTCGGAAGGAGCCGCTGCATGCTACTCGAGACCTCGCTTGAACTAACTGCCTTAGAAGAGACACATCCAACGTGTCGGAGGGCGGCTTCCATTGGTTCCCGTTTTCATGTTTGTACTCCATTTGGTTGTCAAATTGTTATCTTCATGAACTTGAGAGCTTTCCTGCACGTTGTTGCTCTTCTTCTTCTTTGGTGACACCAGCTTTGTGCAATCCTCCCTCCCCAGTGGAGTCGCCGAAATGTTAGAGGATGTTTTCTCAAGTAGATTTCCTTATTTAATTGAACTTTGATATTATGAATCCACTTTGATTAAATAACGTATAACTGAGCTGGCCCATTGAATTTGAGTTAAAAAAAATTGAAGTCATGAGCCCATTTTGCCAGCTCTATAGGATACAGACATGAACTTCACCAGCATTTATGTTTAGTGAAGCTTGCATGTAGGTCATGTCTACGACTTATAACCCCCAAATCAATGTCATTTCTGCAACCATAAATGATGAAAATATGGCTACCGGCAAACACGCCATCATGACTCATCTGGTCTCTTTCAGTGGTATGAGTGAATGTGCACCAATCGTCAATCGTGTTGTCACTCTGCTTCAATCTTTGGAGAGAAAACAAAAACTTTCTACTCTGCTTCAATTGTGTCGGTTTACCAAACAGCAAAACCATGTCTCGGTACCGTGGGCGTGAAACCATAACCACTAATGCATTTAGCTTCAGAGAACCTGCTTGGCCAGGAGAGGACAGCCCAAATGGTTGGTCTCTTCACTACCTAAGTCAAGAAACATAACCCCACCACACATCGCACTCTATTTTCTTTGGAGGATAATAACATAAACAATTCTTAAACTTTGATCCAATATATAATATAGTTCATAAATTTTAACTTACTAGTCAATATGATCTTTGAACTTTTAATTTATTCTATATCATGTCTCTGGACTTATGGTACACATTCAATTTAATCTCTAAACTATATAAAAATATTCAATATAGTCCCTAAAAATGTTCGGTGAAAGGACTACATTAAATATTTTCATATAGTTCAGAACTCACATTGAATATGTACCATAAGTCTAGAGATGACACTGAATAAATTAAAAGTTCAAAGACCACATTATATATTGGGTTAAAGTTCAGGAACCATATTAGATAAATTAAAAATTCAAAAATTACATCGCATATTTGATCAAAGTTAAGAGACCGTTTATGTTATTTTTCCTTTTACTGCATACAATCCATGCACCGAAAACCTACTTTTTAACTGGTAAACCCCTAACTAAGCCTAACCCTATGAGGTTCACGCACCGAAAATTGAATCTCGACAAGATCTTCAGATTTGGCAGCAGGCCGTGCACATTCAACTGGTGGGAGATTCAGCCTGTTTGGAATATCCAGACATCCATCGTGCAAGATGAGGACAATAGGTGTTTGGAATATCCAGACATCCATCGTGCAAGATGAGGACAATAGGAGCCTTAGCACGCGTCCTTTCTCCAATGAAATTTTTTACTCAATTGTCTTACGCGAAATGACAGTAAAGAAGAATCACGAGACGCTTCTTGTTGGATTTTAAACTCGGGAAGTCCATAATGGGCTTGACTCAAGCCCATCCAGTTGTGCGCGGATGCTTCCATAGGAGTCTTTCTCTCTTTCTAAAAAACTCCATTTATTTCTCGGAAAATGCTATATTTTTGAAAAATATTTTTCAAAAAGTCACAATACTTTTCGATATTTGGCTAAAACTTGAAAAATACCTGAAAAATATTTTCCGGAGTTTCGAAAGAAAAATCTATTTTAATTTTCCTAAATACACATATATTATTCGTGCATTAGTAATCTTCATTCTAACAACTAAGGAACTAAGCATAGGCATTGCGATCTTAGGACCAACCTCGATGGACCCCAACCCAGCCGTTGAGGTCCTGTGTCACATCCCGATTTTTGGGACCTGGGAAGCGGCAGGTAAATTGTGATATCCTCAATTTCAATCCCTGCGAAATGATTATGGGTTAGGATTGGTGGTTTTCCAATCGGAACTAAGTTATTTTCTCTTGTTTTGGAAAACCCAGTTTTTGGATCCTTTCTATCCCTTCGTATTGTTATTTTTAGGGAGAACTTTGTGGTCCGAATTTCCAAGTACTTTTTTCTTGAAAGTTGTTCCAAACATCTTGAAGTTTTACATGATTTAATTTCAGAATTTTTGGAGTTGATATAAGTGGTGCGATGGCCTGATTTTCGGACTGTGTGAAACTGCCCAGAGGGGTATTTCGGTGATGTTTACACTGTCTTTATTTTCTACGAGTTTTTCTGGGCCGATTTTAGAAAAGGTTTCCTCACAAAGGTTGTTGAGAACGTCCTTTCCTATAACGTGTATAAATTTGGGAATTTTCCGAGATGATTTGGATTATGGACAGAGCTTACTTTGAGAAGCGAAAATTCTGTTCCAGTGAAGTGTTTTTGGTCTGTTTTTGAGCTACTAAAAATAGTGTTTATAGAAAGATTCCGAATTTTTGTTCTTCATGAGAAATGTTTTTTTTAAGGTCTTGTTTAAGACATATTCAAATTTGAGAATTTTCGGAATCCATTTACTATATTTTCAAGTCCGATTTCGTGAACAGTGCAAAACTGTCCGGTTTTGTCAGATTTCAAAGATTTAGCATTTTCTATATGAAAACGTTGGAATTTGGACTTGATGTCTTCTGGTGATTTAAAATACACATTCTGAGCTTTCAAATGAGATATTTTATGCACTGATTGGAGGTCAGCTCATGGGGAAAACGAAAAAGAGAAATAGAGAAAGTCAAACTTGGGGAGCAAGTTTTAACTAGACTAAGTCCAAGCTTGTTCAAGAAGCTTCATTATGGCTTGTATTTATGAAGTTGGACTTTGGTAGTCCGTTATGATGTCATGCATTAATGAATCAAGACTTTAGGGCCACCTTCATCATTATTCTTGACTTTTGGACTTAGGCCATTAATGGATGGATGACACGCGCGCTTACCTCATCGCCCCGATGACACGTGCGCTTAGGTCATCCAAGCTTTGGCCCCAAGTTTTGCCTCTCTATAAATAGAGAAAGGCCATTCGGCCAAAGGAAGAGAGAAATAGAGAGAGAAAGTGAAGCCGAGAGAGAGAGAGAGAGCTTACTAATTAGCCCGTGTCTCTCTTGTGGTTTGATCGAGCGAGGAATCCACGTCCGAGGCCCGAGTGTTCGTGAATCGCCAGAGAGTCGCCGAGACTTGCGTGTCCTTCACACGCCTCGTTTTCTCTAGTTCTTATTTAATTGATGTAAGTGAATTCCTTAATATCGGGATAAGATGTTGAGATGCGTTGGGACGTGGTTTGCTTGGACCGTTTCTCGGTCGTTTGGTTGGTCGTAGTTAGTTCATTTCCTCGGTTTGATCGTGTTCATGTTTGATGTTGTTTTGAGATAGAACCGAGCCTTGATTGGTGAAGTGTACATGAGATAGAACCGAGCCTTGGTTGATAACCGAGAGTTGGATGGTAAGGTGCACTTGTTATAGTGCGTGATGTTCTCTTGTATGAACTTTGCTATTGATCTACCATCGATATGGGTGCGGTAAGGGCCGACTTATGTTAACGGCGATTGATATATCCTCGCTTGATATTAGTATTTTCACTTGCTGAGTCTCCCCGACTCATCCCCCGTTTTTCCCTCTCAGGTCCATAGGATCGTCGAACGGACAGCGGCGGCAGGGGGAGTGTAAGCCATGTTGGAGTTCGGGGAAAGCTAGGAGCTGTGAAACCGAAGTAGTGGGCTTAGGACACCCAAGCCATTATGTGTTGTGTGTAATTGGCTAAGGAAGAATAAGTTGGCTTGTAAAATATGTTTGCGTGTCCTGTAAACATAAGGTTTGCTCATGATGTTGTCTTGAATCCCGCTGTTGTTTGTTTATGTGACTGTCCCGATATTATGCTTCCGCTTGTGTATAAAGAAAGATAACATTGAACGGGACGTCACGTTTATGGCCCCGAGGTTAGGGGCGTTACATCCTAAGCATGGGCACTTGGGTCACACAAGCACCGGTCTCGGGTCCATGGAGGCCAGGCCCGAGGCCCCAGTGCCCATGCCCGGATCCTTGGCACCCAAATGCCGGTCCACAAAAGCTAAGCGCAGGACGTCGGTGCCAAGGCCTAGGCCCAGGTCCATAGAGGTCAGGATAAGGACCTAGCGCTTAAGCCTTGGTCTATCGAGGTTGGGCTCGGGACGCTAGTGCCCATGCCTGGTTCCCCAATGACCAAGCCTAGGTGCTTAATGCCTAAGCCTGAATCCACAAAGGCCAAGCCCAAGTCCATCGAGGCCAATCTCAAGACCCTGTTGCCGGTGCTCAGGTCTCTGGTGCCCAAGCTTAAGACCCAATTTCCCGTGCCCAGATCCTCGACTCCTGCACCTAGGCCTCAATGGACACGAGCACAATCATCAAGGTCCCGAGTCGTGGCCTCAATGGATCCGAGCTCGAGTGCAAGAGATCCGAGCAAGGTAATGGGGTATCGGGCCCCCCAAGCCCGACCTTGATGCACCAAGGTACAAACGCTAGGATTTCTGTGCCCAAGCACGGAGTTTCCAGTCCAAGCGATATATGGTCATTTTTTGGAAAATCATATCTAGTTTTTTTAAGAGAAAATCATTTTTCTAAATTTAAGCATGGATCATTGACTCATTTTCCTAAGCAATTCAAATATCAGATAACGATAAAAATATTTTCCGCGAAACAACCCGAGCCTAAATACATGGCCACATGCACAAAACAAGGGTTACCCATCTGAAGACAACATAACAAGAGAAAGTGCTCGAGACGGAGAGAGCTTTGCTGGGTTGCTGCGAGTTGTTACTGCTGAAAAAGTGGCGAGCTGTAGATTAAAAAAGGTTTAGCTACTGCCAGGTCGATTTTGGTTGAATAACATGCTACTTCACTTCGCTTTCTTTAACTAGTCCTTTCAACTTTAGCAGGTGGGTTGATTGAGCACTGAGGAGACAATTTTCTATGAGTCCACCAGCCACCTGCCTTGTCTTAATTTACTCATATGGCTGTATATGCCTCGTCTTCACAATTGTCAATCCGGTAAAACCAAGCTTCCATTTGATAGTACGGATTATTTGGCAAGACGGGATAGATTTACAATGCCAAATAGGATTGAATATGTGCTTGGTGGTTTTTGGGATAGGAGAATATTGACTAGATTGAAATAAGTTAATGACTAGATATTCTAAAATTCAGTAAGCGGAGTTGGTTCGAGGCGATGGCAAATATCGTTTATTGCCAGTCATTCAACCGCCATGAGGTTGGCAGCCATCGACCTCATTGCTGTCCATTAATCTTAGGTTTTAGTGAGAAAGAGAGAGAAAATGTGTCAGGTGATGGCTATATTTCGACAACCATAGTCTCGGTGATACAATAGTGGTTGTCACTCAGTGGCCACCACCATGACAATCATAAAAGGAGGCCCTCGAATAGGATTCAGCACACAAACACAACGAAATAAATAATAAAGGCAAGAAAATGATATCAAGACACAAGGTTTTATCTTACTTTACCTTTAAGCTAAACTTACGTCCAATAAAGGATTCCACTATAATTATCAATTCTCATCTATATATTACATTTCTCAATTATAAGAGAAAGTAAATATATATAGGCAATAGTAACTATTAATGGGTCTAAGCCCAAATTATCAATTAAATATGAGCTCAAACTATAAAAATCATCTAACGTCGCAAGAGCGCGCCCCCTACAACACCTGTCAGGGCGGCCCCTCAAATCTCCGTCCCTTCCTATTAATGGGCAGTATGAACCATACCCCACTAGGCCATCATGGCCATCTCTCTCTCTCTCTCTCTCTCTCTCTCTCTCTCTCTCTCTCTCTCAAAATATACCAAACACCAAATAGAACTATAATTTTTCAATTGCATTAATATCCCACCCGTCAAATATTGCCCAATTACTGGTCACAAGTAATCAACGGAGTAAGAATTGCATAAACCATGACCCCTAGATCACGTCGATCCCAATTCAAGAACCCAGGAAACATAATTTTGGCTTCCACCAAAAAGCATGAGTTTCCATGTAACTCCCGCACCGAAATTAGAGCTATCCGCCACATCATCAACAGACCGGTCTCCACGGCATTCTTTCTAACCAGTGTCTTTCGAGCTACCGTAGACCAATAGGTCTTAGTAACACACTGCATAGTCCCTTTCTTGGAAATAAGGGACCAGGATGGTCGCGAACAACCATGCAAGCCGCGCAATTCAAAAGGTGCGATCATGGGAACCGATTCACCAAATCCCCAAAAGGAGGTAGAAAGGAGGAGCAGGAAGAAGACACGAGATCATCACTGAGGTTTTGATCTTTGGCCCTCCCGTTCAGCCACAAAAGTCTTGCTCGCTTTTTGTCATATTTCGATAACCACTTTTGTCCCCTTTCAGCAAAGAATGGGTTTGAGTGCGCTCGAGTCCTTTTCCTTCCTGTACCCACGAACGGTGTCCCCTCCATGGATGGTGGCCAGGATTCACACGTCTTGACCATTCCTAAAGATGGACTTGGATCGATGATGGTCATTTGAATCCTAAAGTAACTTTACCTAATCACCTTTGTCTTTTGCTCGGGAGTGAGTAACGAGATTCTCGGCTCGGCAGGATCGATCGGGCGTGTTGAGAAATTCTAGTTTTGGAAATGGAGATCGCGTGCTCGGATGCTGCAGAAGTAACCGAGCTTCTGTGCTCACGGAGAGGGTTCAAAGAACGACTCAACTAGCCATCCGACTTCGACCCAACCAAAAAAAAAGAAGAAAATTGGCCTTCCATCATGAGAGTAAAGATCCATCTTATTTTGCTAGCCAGCATGGTATTATCGGCATGGCCAATTAGTCGAAATGTTATACGGTTGATTTGTTGAGCGAATTGAGTGGACCTATAGGACTAGCGAATGCAATGCTTAATTTTCATGCTTATAATTTCTCCTCGGCAAGATCCATATTATACGGGAATAGACTCGTTCATTGGGATTATTACTCAATCAGTCCTAAACCTATTGTACGGATACCGATTCAGTCCTAAATTTTTCGATTTTAACAATGCAATCCCGAAAATGTGGTCCTTCCTACCAGCTATTGCATGAAATAGCCAACATGGCAATCCACAAGTTACCCACATCAGCGTGCCATATAGGACGGCCGCCAATCTCCACATCACCGTTTTCCGACGGCAATTGCCAGGATGTGCTGGATTGAAATCCCGCACAAAAATGAAGGAATACCGTTGACGATATTAAAAAGCTTATAATTGAATCGACATTCGTATAATAAATTTATGATCGAACTGGTAATTTTTCGCTCCAATTCGAGCATTGAAGTGCCCAATAATTGCGGGGGAGCTCTCTATCAATGCTCTGTTTTTTTTCATTTTTGGTCAGATCTCTCGATCAATGCTTTGCCTCGGCGGAACCACAGAATTCTCGTGGGGTCAAAGGGGGCGTTGTTCCAATCACAGACCGATGCCCTCCGACGCGTCGCGGGGATCATTTCTTTCGCTTTATCTATTTATTCATATATTTCGAGACACGTTTTCTTTTCCCCTTTTTCTTTTTCCTTTTTTCCTTTTTCTTTTCCCTCTTTTTTTCTTGGATTTTTTTCTCTTTTCAACGATAATTATTGTACGCGAGAGGGAGAGGGGGGAGGAATCTACGTTCCCGGACTTTCGTTTTCGGACAGCGAAGGTAGCCGTTTTCCTCCGAGTCACATGCGGTGTCCGAGCGCGGCGACAAAAGCGTCGGTGGGGCCCGGCGCTCACATGCGGCTCTCGGGGAAGCGGCCGTTGCAAAGGGCAGCTCCTCCCCCATTTTGTCAAATCACGCCGGTTGAAGATCAAGATCAGCTCCCCACTCGCACGAAACGTGACAAAAACACTTACGGAAACTGAACATGGGGCTTGAGAACCCCCTCCGCCAAAAAAACAAAAAAAGAGTTGGGATTTTTATTGTTTTTTTTATTTTCTATATATAAAATGGAATTAATGTTACGAAAAATTGCGAATCGGTACATTTGTAACAAATTTACTCCACCGGTACACTTGTGATAAATTTTACCGTGAATTCTTTGAACTGTGACACATGGTAATAACTCAATTGACATAGTAAGTCCATTGAAAATCTATACCAATTCAGGGTAAATTTATCACGGGTATATTAATCTGAGATTTTTTATTTTTGGTGACCCCAAAATTAGTTCGGGGCAAATTTGTTGTAAATGTACCAGTTTGAGGTTGACTTAAAAATTAATTTTGAGTAAATTTATTACAGATGTAGCAGTTTATGATTTTTCATCGTATCAAATGATATAAAATAAGGTGAAAGGATGAATTTTTTTTTTTGGGGATGTATGCGAAGGAGAGTGATGGGATTGTAGAATTGATGTGACTGGATTTTGGAATTCTTTTCGTATATACTCCTCATTTTTCATTTTTGTTCTTTTCAAAAAGACTTTTTTAATTATTATTCCATGCAACTAATTTTAGTTTTTTCATTTTAATTTTTCGTCTCCTTTTTTTCTAATTTTCATTTTTATTAAATTAATTTGAATGTTTAGCTAAGTAAGTCTTAGCATATCAAAAACATGATTTCACATAGATCCATTTTATTTTCTGTAATGTAGTTAGCGATTTTTATTATCACCCTGAATTTAATTTTCTTTAAATTTATTTACGGAAGTAAAGTGAATGAAACGAGTGGTCATAAAGTTTATTGTAGTAAACTAAATATCACGAGGAGTACAGGTGCTTATTGTAAGAGGCAAGTTGACTAAGATCAACCCAATTATGCTAAATTTAATTTGAATGAAAGAATGAATTCTTGTTGTCAACTTGTTCACTCAACGGAGATTTGAGATACCAACCAAAATGATATCATATTCCTTCTGCTTTCTTATTTGAATTTATCATTTTCTAGGCCTAATTCCAAAAAAAAAAAACACAAACTTTATTTTGAATGACAATTCTAACTCAAACTTTTTTTGTCTCATAAAAAATCACGAACTTTTACTTAGATCCCAAATTTGGCCCGAATAATTTGAAAATTTCACATCACGGGAGCCAGATTAGGGATTAGAGTGAAAGTTGGTGCTTTTTATTGAGACAAAAAGAAAGTTCGAACCATAGCCGTCACTCAAGGTAAAGTTAATGCTTTTTTTTTTGGAATTAGCCCTTATTTTATATGTGCAATCTTCTCTATATTTACAAACATAGTTGAGCGAATAAAAATGATTAATGAGGGACCCCACGGAAATGACTTGGTAGCAGTAAAATATATAAAATAAATGAATAATAAAAATAAAATAAAAAAATTCCACGAGTAGCAATGATGCTTGTTGTGGGAGGCAAGTTGACTAAGATCATCCCAATTATGTCAATTTTAATTTGGATGAGAGAATGAATTCTTGCTATAAATTTGTTCACCCAATAGACAATTGAGATACTAACCAAAGTGATTTGCATATTCCTTTTGCTTTGTTATTTTAATTTATCATTTTCTATGTGCAATCCTCTTTATATTTTACAAACATAGCTGAGCGAATAGAAATAATCAACGAGTGTCTCTGTTATTTTAAAATACATATATGTTCTAATGTGGGACCCCTCATAAATGATTTGGTTCATTATTACGATATATATAAATTCGCTTGGAAAAAGTATTTAAATAAATTGATTTTTTTATATAGAGTGCTAAAAATTTTGAAAAACTAGAAAACGATTAAGCGAGCTACAATATCAAATTTTTAGTATAATGAAAAGATTGCTGATATTGTGATTGTTAAATCCTTTTGGTTCTACAGAAGCTCATGGGTTAATATTCTAGTACACACTATAATAATAGGTTAGTGTTGGAGTTAGTTTAATTATAACAAGCACGCTCGTCTCAAGTAGATGAGCTCAAGGTTTGCAAATTTCCCCGCTTGTGTCACAAATCGGATAAGGCACGAGTTAAAATTTACGGTGAGTGATTCAAGCATGAAATTATTTACACTAGACAATGTAATACCGTCACGATGTTGTCTGCCTAATTCGCACCCACAAATTTGTTCTTGACTTTTTTTCCTCCCGTGAAAATTTTATAACGTTCCAAAAAAAATCGATATACATGGCTATGCAAAATTTTGTTATGAATGATATTTTCTAGAATTTGGTGAGGAAACCAATAAGTCGATTTTTACAAATTCATAGCTCAAATGAAGAAGATCAATATGCATATTTTTGTATCTTCCGATGTATCACTTGAGAGGAGGGTTGGAGAAATAAGATAGAGACCAATTAAATGATGAGATACCGAGATAAATGGTCCTTGAATTTTGGTCCAATGTGCAATATGATCCATGAACTTTTAATTTATTTAATATGCTTTTGAATTTTACCCCAATATGCAATGCGGTCTCTAAACTTTTAATTTGTTCAATTTGATCCCTGAATTTTTTGTACATATTCAATTTAGTCCTTGAAATATATGAAAATGTGCAATATTGTTCTTCCATTAATTCAAGTTCATGGGCTAAGTTAAACATGTACTAAAAATTTATGAACAATATTGAATAATTAAAAAGTTCAAGCATAATATTATACATTAAGTTAAAGTTCAGGTATCATAATGAGTAAATTAAAAATTTAGAGATTGCATTACATATTATGTCAAAATTTATGAAGTATTTGTATCATTTTCTTTAAAATATCCAGAGAAACTGGAGAGATAAATTATTAATAATAGAATAATGAGCAAAAACAGATTGATGTGTGTTGATACCTAAATTTTGGCAATCATTTAGTGTAATTTGCATAGAAAATTAGGGATAAAATTTTAACCCCTAAACAAAAATATTAAAATTGCATAACATATAATCTAGGTCAATTTAGGATAATTGCATTCCACGTCGGATCGGCGGTGGCGAACGAGCTTAAAATTCATCGAACGAGACTTGGCTCAATCGAAAAGCAAGGGTTGAAAATCACAAGTTAAACGGGCTCGGTTTATTTTAATTTGAGCTTAATTTAGTCCATTAAACTTAATTAAATGAAAGCCCAAGTAAATTCAGCCTACTTGAATTAAATCAAAGCCTAAGCCCATTAGGACTAGCAAGCCTATCTAATTAACCTAGATTAGCTTTATAAATGTGGCATTAGGTCACATAATAAGGGGACACAAAATAATTTAGATCATAAATTTTGGAGAGAGTGAGAGTGAGGGTAAGAGAGAAAGAGGAGAGGCCGGCGCAACACCACTGCTCGCGTCGCACCGCCACCACAGGTCCTATCGCCCACTGCCACCGTGCGCTGCCGCCTCTTGCTGCCGTTGCAACTTGCAGTCGCTGCTCCACGCTTCCGTCTACACAGCTACACCGGAGGAACACATCACCATGCCTCAGCCGCCCCTCTGTGTGTTCTCGCTGTCCCGCCGCGCTGCTACTTTTCGGAGCTACGCCGCCCGGCCTCTATCCTCTCCCCGCCAGAGCTGCTGCTTCCCACCGGCGCCTCTCACCCCATGTCCTTGCTGCTCCTCCGTTCAAGTCCAGAGGCGCCTGCGGGACGTCCACAGCATCGTCGCCGCCGCGCCGGAGAACCGACGAGCATGACGTTGCTTCAACTCGTCGCCTAAGCCCCCACCATAGCTCTCGCCGTTGCTGCTCCGCCACACCGGACGCCACTCCCGACGTCGCCATCGCACCGGGCACCATCCCCGACATCGCCGCCGCCGCCGTCCCTCCTTGCACAGCCGTTGCCTTCGCCGTGACTTGCCCTTGCTGTGCTACCGTTCTCGACGCCGCCATGATGCTCGTCGCATGATCCGCAAACCCGATCCCGAATCGAGTTCTAAATTTGAAAATATTTTGAAATTAGGTAACATTATTATCTTAATATTTTTTCCAAAATATTTAATTTCCTAGTTTGAATGTTTGGAATCTTTCGTGAATACTTGGTGGATAATTAGATATCTTAGGATAATGTCTATGATATCTATCATATTTTTAAACATTCAAAATTAGGAAATTTTCCTAATTTAGCAACGTATCTGGACGACTATCTGACCTTAACCCTAAGGTTCAATACGCGGCAATACAGAAAATCATTATCTTATCCATAATCACTTGGATACGATAATGAATTTTATCTGCTTTCCAAATTTGAATGATCAACTTTCCGTCAATATCTATAACCCTATAGATATGACCATTAGTTCAATTTCTTTGCCTAATCTGAGTTTGATAAGACGAATCTTGCGGATTGCGTGATTGGTTTGAATGTGATCGTTATCTCTATTTAAATTGTTTTTTTCTTTTTAAATAAAGAAAAATCAAATAAAAATCTATTAGTTAGATTTAAATTAGAAGTTTTGCATGTTTAGGGAACCATAAATATATCTAGAAGATAGAGTAATTATTTAATTTAAATTAGGACTTGAGATAATCTATTTCCTAGTTTAAATTAGGTGTTATTCTAATCTTAGTGAATTATTTATGTTATTTTTAAATTCTGAATTTTCATGAAAATCCCAAAAAGAATAAGTTACTTTAGGGTAGATTAGGATAGATTGCATTTTTAATTTGAGTAATTTTTTATTTCTAATTTTAATAAAAAATCCAAAAAAAAGAAGTCATTAGAGTGCATGTTATTTTAGGCATATTATTATTATTCAGAATTTCATTAGAAAAAATACCAAAAATAAATCATTTGTCCATCATTAGAAATAGGTCATGTCGTCGCATGTTATATAGTTTGCATGTTCGCATTAATCGCATGTCAATTTTTGCACATTATTGCATATAGATTAACTTTCATTTAAATAAGCAAAAATCCAAAAAATATTGAGTGAATTGCTTGTTAATTAGAAATCATATTAGGGTTGTCGATGTGATTTTTTGACTAACAATATAGATGCTTGCGTTGCTTCGAGGTAAGTAATTCTTCAAATCATGCAATTTATTTAATACTTTCTTGGGCGTTAAATTAGTGATTTGCGCACTCGCATAAACACCTCACATGTTAGTGACTAAGTTGAAATGGATTCAAACTGTCTGCCAAAATATTTTTGAAAAGAAAAGGTACCGAAAGAGCGTTACACTAGATTTAGCGTAATCAAGTCCCCGAGCTTAGAATCTCTGGTTCATAGAAATAAAACATATCTCCCTATGTTTTATTTAGGTTTCTAATCGACCTACCATGAATAGATTAGTGGCGACTCCAAGCATGAAAATATTTGCACGTTAAAAACTTAAACCCTAAGTTGCAAATTGATAGGGTTTGGGAGGGCCGACTTAAGCTTAATCTTAATAATTCATTAGCTTGAAAATGAAATTTTTTGGGTCGCGACATTGTCTCCTCTCTATCCTCAGCTTCAAGGCTGGGGGGATAAGGTCTACGGGTCATTTTCAGGTGAGCCATCTGGAGGTCTTTCATAATCGGATTCGGCTTCGTTGCCTGCGCACACGATGACATCGAGCTTGACATTCCTGTTCTACTGCTCCCTTTAAGGGACAACTTCATTTTTTGGGGGTTAATCAAATTCAAAGTTGGGTCCCGACTAGAATAGAAAGATCGACATGATTTCATCTTGACAGGTGTTGATTCAATTATTAAAACTTTAATGTGCGCCATACTTGTAATGATTACCCTGTTATCACAATCTATTTTTTAAACAGCATAGTATTCAATGCGATGCTTCTACCACGGGTGTAATCGACGAGTCATCATTGTCTGTATGTCTAAAGTATCTCACACAAATTGCACCAAGTAAGACGGAATTCATAATGCACGTTGTACGGACAAAGTGATTAGTCGATTGCACTACATCAATACTGTCTCGTGATAGAACCATTATATATGATACCTTTTTTTTCTTTTCCTTTATGCTATGTAAACCAATAATATATCCGCGCATCACATGAGCGTAAATTTTTCATTCGTGTGAAATTGGAATATGTAACATTTTTTTTATTGAAACTGCCAACGAAATGCTAACATAACTGCCATGTCTGCGCTGACTAAACAACCAAATGAGGACATGGATTTTTATTATGTTGAATGGACCAAAGTAATAGAAAATTAAAAAAGCCCTCAAACCCGAAGGGGGGAGGGGGGGCAGCTCGTTGTAGGGGCAGTGGCGGTAACGGTGATGGTGACAATGGTAGTGACAAGGTAAAATTGGCAAGGCCGTTTAGGGTTTGCCAACCTTTGATTACACATCCATTGCTACCTTCAATCCAAGTATAGATGTGGGCACACACGCATGGGCAAAGAGAGAGAGAGATTATTGCAGTTGCAAGACCCTAGGGCTTCCACTAGAGTTGCCAACCCCAAGCCATCACTTGTCGGGGTCATGCAACCCTAGTCCATCTAGGTTCACAGGATCCATGGCTTGCCATCGTCGAGGTTGTACGACCCCGCGACCCATAGCTTGGCCCTCGTGACGCTACGGTCATTGCCATAGCGGCGCAAGTGGTGAGGTCTATGAGTTCGCTTCTTTTTTAAAATTTTTTTTTCCATTCTTTGTATTTTAATATATTAATTGATTTATTATTGTTATTTTTATTTTAAATATACCAATTTAGCTTTTTTATCGTTTTAACTTTTGAAAGACGCCCAAGATTTTTTTCCCACTAAAAGACACTTAGACCGTGAATACAGCGACAACTTTATGGGCATGTCAGCATTTCCTTTAGTTTCTTTCACGGAAGGAACAACTTAAGCAAAAAAAGGATAAGATTCGAAAATCATATTGGCAAAAAACAGCATACCAACCACGTTGAATAAATTGGAAAAGCATAGGGACCCATTGTGTCATTACCCTTAAACGATTTAGAGTTAATATCACAAAACCTTTAAAACCGGTATCCTTGTGATAAATTTACCTCAAATTAATTAATTTCTTACCACAAAAAACTTTAAATTGATACACATGTGATAAATTTACCGCAAACTAATCTTTTGGCCACAAAAAGCTAAAAAATTAATGCATTTGTGATAAATTTACCCTCCGTTAAATTGAATTAATACTACCAAAAATCACAAACTAACCGTGACAAATGGAAGGTAAAATTCCAAGCTGATATACCTATCAACCATTACATGTCATTTAACTTAGTAATTTAACAATAAAATTAAAAAAGAAACTACAAAGAATAAATTTATCACAAGTGTATCAATTTGGGGGTTTTTTGTGGTATTAACCCAAAGATTTATAAAATCATCCACTCTTATCAAAGAGAAAAATGACTTACGAACATTGTGGTCGACCTAAAGTTTTTATGTCATTTTTTGAGATATATTTATTTGAATTCTCACCCACGCTCATAATAGTGTTCTATATACTACAGAATAAAGCGTGGACTTTCTAGACATTTTTTTTTATCTTTCTTGATGAACGATTTACAATTATCTTTGATAATTTGAATGACGGAAGTTCATGAAATGCCACTGTTCCCAAAAAAAAATTGATAAGGAAGAGATTCATCAATTGTAAACCTAGTTCTTTCAAGTTAAAAATGACATGAACTAGATAGATAGGTTTACATGGTCTAAGCAACTCCATTTCCAATCGCTTTATTTTGCTTGATTGGGTAAATTATTTGAGAGTGATATAATAATGAATAAAAATGTTAATACCATGAAAACTTTCAAACTGGTGCACATTTGACATATTTTTCCCGAACGAATTTTTTTATTACAAAAAATCCCAAATTGTTACACCTGTAATTAATAAATTTACTCCAAACTAATTTTTTAACAATAGAAAACCTAGACTGGTACACTTGTAACACTTTTACCTCCCGTTAAATTGAATTAATATTACGAAAAGTCACAAACTAGTAAATTTGTGACAAAGTGGTAAAATCTTGAACTAGTACACCCATCAGCTGTCACGTGTCATCCGGCTCTGCAATCAACAAAAGGTAAATTTGTCACAAATGTACTAATTTAGGATTTTTTGTGATTAAAAAAATTAGTTTTAGGTAGATTTGTCATAAGTGTATCAATTTGGAGATTTTTGTAATATTAACCCTTGAATAAAATAACTAATCTCGAGCCTAACAAGGAAAAATCAACATGCATCTTAATTGTTTACCCATAATATATTTCCCGGGCATTTTAGAGATATTTTACCGTACATTGTGCACTGCTAAGGCTCAAGTCTAGTTTTTCTGCAAAAGAAGAGTTTGAATACTACATCTTTGGGAAACCAATTGTATTTTTCTTTTATATTATGTGGGTCAATGTCATATTTTGAGGGTCATATTTTTCTTCAATCCTAGTCTTAGAAAACTCCTTCTAACCGCACTTCTAATTAGGGTACGTTTAGTAATCATTTTGTTCCCAAAAATAATTTCTGTTCAGAATAATTTTTTTTATTCTGTTCTCGGAAACAAATTCCGAACATTTAAAAGTGTTTGGTAACTGTTCAAAATTTCTATTCTTGGAGTTGAAAAAGAACATAAATACCTTTGGTAACTACACAAAATTTTTTTGTATTAATAATATTTTGAATTTTTTAATATTTCTTACTTTTTTTTTCTTTTATGTTTTTCTTCTTCTTCTTTCTTAGTCTACGGCCAATGGTTGGTGAGGGCGTTGCGACCCTCATTGGCAACATGCGAGGGCGAGGGCTGGACCCTCATGGCTTGGGCGAGGCCCGCCCTATCCGCTTGTGGCCTGGGCTAGGACCGCTTGCGGCTTGGGCAAGGGTCGCCCTCTCTGAAGGGTCTAGCCCTCGCCATCACTTGTTGTCGGCAAGGGCATTGCCGGCCTTCGCCTATAGCCGGTCACCAGCCATTAGCCATGAAAGAAGAAGAAGAAAAAAAAAATTCTCTTATGTTTCTAATTCTTGTTCCCGAAATCGATAATCAACTTTTTTTTTATTATTAATTATGTTCAAAACTATTCCTAGGAACAAATTTGTTCTTGGGAACAAAAAATTTACCAAATTGATTTCTGTTCTTTTTTTGTCCCTGTGAACAAAAGAATAGAATTATGCACTATTTGGCTGGCTACCAAACAAGCCCTTAGTGTGTTATAAGCATGAACATCACCTAAATTTAATTTTGGTTGAGTTTATATTTGGGTAATAGCCATAACTTATAACAACTAATTAGAGGTATGATTGGAGTGAGTCTCCTCCTTCCAGGATTTAAAGAAAATGTTGCCCTATTTTTAAGTGTCATTTACATTAAGTCTTTTTATCGTTTAAGCTAAAACTTGATTTTATTGTTTTTACTAATTATCAAACTTTATTTTAATTTTAATATTAAAGAGAAAAGTTGCCAAATGATAAATCACACTATGGGTATGTTTGTTTCAATGAAAATTTTTTTTACAAATTGGTTTTCTAGACTTTTACGTGTTTGGTTTGCTAAAAATGATTAGTCAGTTGAAAACATTTACAGTAAAAAAAAATAACAAGCACACTTCAAATTAAAAAACGAATTCCCATTTCTAAAAGAAAGGATATCATTTTCCCAATCATAATAAGTCTCTTAACAAAAGCTCACTTCTCCCAAATGAGATCCAAACACCCAAAAAATGTTTTGAGTCACACTTTTTTAGCATATCACCAAACAAATGAAAAGCAACCATTTTCATTGAAAATGATTTTCACAAAAAACATTTTCCTTTACCATGAAACTTTACACGAAACAAACACATCCTAAGTTTAGACTTTGCATACTTCTCTATAAATCTTCAACATCAAAGATTGGAATAATTTCCCCATCCTTAAGGTGATTTGAGCTTAGTACATTAATAGCCAATCTTAAGAGTCATTTGCTGTGATCCTAGTATCACGGGTCGACAGTTCCTTGAGTGCAAAATAGCCCGTGCGACACTTGGTGGGTCATTCACACCAAGCCAGCTCTCGTTCTATAGTTGTTTCAAAGAATAATACGGCGAAGAGCTTCCTTGTATTGGAATGTAACACGTCTAACATAGCTCGGGCATCTATTTCGTCAAGTGATATACACATGATATTTTAGGCATGACAACTGGTTTTTGGCCTGCCATGGTCTCATCAGAAGAGCGGCATCAGCTCTCCACCAGTATGTGTACGGGAGCCCAAACTTGTCTTTAGAGCTCTTAAGCACATATTTATTTCATCCTCTAACTCCGAGCACCTACTATTATAGACATTACTCCTATAACCCAGTTGTATTTATTCCTTTGTATCACTTACTCTTTACTTGATAACCCAATGTTCCACTCGCAAGAGTATGTGAGTACGAGAGAATTATAGTTCGTGACATTCTCCCTCACTCAACTTCGCAATGCCCTCATTGTAAGCTATTTTGTCACTTCCCTGCATCGCTTCTAACCATCAACGTTGCTTTTTCGAGACTTACATGAGTGGTGGATGCTCGCCCATCAAACAACTTCACTCTACTGGTGACTTTTTTCAATCAGTTTGTGTACGAGAGGCGAACCTTGCCTTCAAAGCCCTAAGAGTATATTTATTCCATCCCAGAACTCCTAGCATCAACCGTTTTAACACCACTCCCACGACCCAATTGTATTCTTCCCTTCTACATCGCTCACTCTTTACCCGATAACCCCAAACTCTACTCGCAAGAATACGCGAGTACGAGAGAATCACTATCCGTGACACTAGCATGCAACTTTTTAAACAACTATGAGGATACTTTCTCAAGTTTCATGCGAACCATTCCATAGTTCCCTTCTCTAAACTCTCTATTCCTATGATGAGCATGAGCAGCAGATTGGTATAGGCTAATTATCGATTGCACACTTCTGAGCAATCTCAAGATGAAGTTTTTGAATGCGTGATGCACAAGACCCAATAGACTTGGATGGCGTGCATCAGAAGCAATGAAATCAAGGTGTGGATTCTCTACATGATACGATGCTTCTGTCGATACCTCAATAAATCTCAATTATTGATTTATTCAAAGGAGAATTCAGTGATTGAGATTTGTTGAGATACCGAGAGGAGAGGAGCACGGTGAAGGGTAGAGGATCCCGACACCCTTGACATTGACGAGTCTATCAGGATTGCATGCTAGAACACTTCTTAAAATTGACTTGTCTTCAAGACAAGGTGAAAATGTTCTAAATGGGAATCGCTTAGGTGTTGTCGTTGTTGGTAAATGGGCCTTTTCGTAGACGCCTCTTGAGGACTACTCGATTTAGTCTAGTTGATCTAGGGTTAAGTGAAGTAGTTAGAGGTATTCTATATGTCTAAAGTGTATCGGTATTCTAAGATATGCAACTTACCATTCTCACTCTATAACTGCTCCCTAACCTAGAAAGAAAAACCTTAGATCCCAAATTACAATTCTCCCGGAGATTTCTCAAGTTAAAAAGAGAAATTTATGCCATCGGAAATAGGATATCTTTTCGCCACATGGGTGCATCCACAACGGATAGTAAATTTTACGGACGAGATCATGTTGTTGGATCAGCACAAGGTCGATGGTGATTTAATCAGAATCCAAGGAACCTCGAAAAATGTGTGTTTTATTTATTTCACGCAACTATCTGCGAGTGGATTTACCATATACTTTTTGATAGCTATAAATCAAGATATCATCCAAATGAAAGAACCATAAATTTCTCAATGAAAGGACAGAAAACCTAAGTCGTAACCATCATTAAAAGAGCTAATAGGGTTTCTCTCGGATCTCGATAATGTTATTGGCTTTTTTTCACTTGACTCTTGATGATTTTGTGGACCTATTCACTTGCATGAGCATGATGAGCATGCACACTGTAACTCGAATTGACAATAACCTTTCATCATTAAAGTTCAACATCTTTATAATGTTTCCAAGAACCGTATCCCCTTAAAAGAATGGAAGAAATATTAAGTTACAACTTTTAGATAACCTTTTAACAACAAAATAGGCTGGGTGAAGAATGAGGACCTCTTTATAAAAGGACGATTTCAATTTACCACAATGAGGAGTCCTTTTGAAAAAGTTAAGAGCTGAAATCTCACGACCTAATCATTGCACAATAAAGAGCATTAACTAGTAGAATGATGAGACCTCCCACGTAGTTTGCCTAATGGGATACAAAAAAAATGATTTTTTATTATACTACCGACATGTATCCGAAAAGTCCATTATAAGTCATAAAAAAATTGAGATAAATAAGCTAAAAGTCCTAAAATATGTTACGAAAATGTAATCGAATTCTAAAACTTTCAATAAATGCTATCAAATCCTAAGATTTCTAACGAAAGTTTAATCGAGTCCTAAAACTTTCAAAAAGTACAATCAACTGAAGAACTTAATGGGATCAATTTAACAAGTTTTAAATTTTGATTGCACTTTTTGAAAGTTTTAGGACTTAATTACATTTTTATGACTTAGGACTTGATTGCAGTTTTTGAATGCTTTAGGACTTAATTGCACTTATCCCAAAAAATTTAAGGGCCACGATCAATTCCTAGATTTTCTTGGAAACAATCAAATCCTAAATTTTTTCTTGGGCCAAAATCATTCAATTGATATATTAAATTCTACATCTTTCCATAAAAATGTGCAATCAAGTGTTTAATATGTGTTCAAAGTGCAAATAAAAGTTAGCACATAGGCATGTCTAGATCGCCATGTAGAAATCTCACGAGCAATTGCCTTATGTCTATGGAATTTAGGGAAACAATTACAACTGAAATTCTAAACTCTATGTAGGAATGCAAATGTACCGTACACTTTTAATTAATTCAATTAAGTCACACGCTTTTATTAAAAAGTACAATCAAATCCTAAATCTTTCAAATGATTCAACGAAATTCTATTCATTTACGAAAAAGAGTGATTGGATCATAAGTGCGATATCGGATGCTACATATTCAATTTTTAAGTGATATATAAACAATTCTAGGGCTATTCATCGAAAGGACTTGACTGTACTTGAAAGATTAAGAACTTGATTGAATAAATTGTAATGTTTTAAGATTTGATTGCATTTTATGCATAAGGTTTATAATTTCTAGTGCATTTTTTCCTGAGATTTAGGACTTCCACTAAAATTTCTAGGGTTGCTCAACCTTTGAATTTGATAAAAACAATTTTATGTGTAAATAATTTTACATTACACATGCCTTTAATAAAATAAAAATCATAAAAGTACCTTAAAATTAAGGATTGATACCATTAAAAATCCCAAAACTAGTACACTCATGCCATATTTGTCCAAAACTAAATTTTTGTATCATAAAAAAAATCCCAGATTAGTATATCCATGCCACATTTATTGCAAGACTAATTTTTGTGCCAAATTTTTTTAAAGTCGAACACTCATGTCACATTTACCCAAAACTAATTTTCATGTCACCAAAAATTCCAAATTGAACCCATGCCACATTTACCTTAAGCTAATTTTTGTGTTACAAAAAAAAATCTTAAACTGAAACACACATGTCCCATTTACTTCAAAGTATCACAAAATATTCCAAATCACCAAAATTAGGGATTTCCCAATCAGAGAATTTGGTGATTCGGGATTTCTGTAATGTGAAAATCAATTTGGGATGAAAACGGCATGTGTATACACATTTGAAATTTTTTGTGATACAAAAATTAATTTGAAATAAATGTGACACGAATGTACCGATTCGAGATTTTCTGTGACATGAAAATTAGTTTAGGATAAATATTTTCTTTGGTCGAAGTTTGGGGGTAGATTCGACATGTGATAGAACTTCGAAAATTTCCAGTGGCGTTAATCTCCATCAATCTCAGACGACCAAAAGGAAGAAAAAAATCTCCACCAATCGCTCCCGGAGGGGCATTCTCGTAACTCCGACCGCTCTCCCCGACAGCATACGGCGGGAACACTTTACCGTTGCCCCCGTTTTTCAATTCGCTTTATCGAAGCGAACCGTCGATTTACAGTCTCCGCAAGCAAAGCGAGCGATGAGGAACCCCGACAGCTTATTTTTTTATTTTTTTTATATTGTTTTATATTCGTACCCGAATTTTCCGCCATTTTTTTTTATATTTATTCATTCGGGGGCGGAGGAGGAGGACGACAAGGGAAAAAAGCAAAAATAAAATAAAAAAAAGAGGAATTCGAGAGATTTGGAAAAAATGATTCACATGGTGGGACTCCCCAAATCAGAGTGGTAGAGAGAGAGAGAGAGAAAGGAGGAGGAGGAGGAGAAGGAGAGAGAAAAACAATGGCGTCCTTGTCCGGTCTCCACAGTACCGAGTACCGGGTAGTGAAAAACCCTAACCAGTGACCAACCACCACCACTACCACTACCCCTGCACTTTTCACTCGCACTCTCACACTCAAGCTCCCGGATGCTCTCTCGCTTTGCTCCCTCCCTCCGCTAACCAACCAACCAACCAATCGCCCAACCACCGCCGGCGGCTCGGGGGAGGAAGGAAGGTGATGCGGGGACCGCCGTCGCCGGATCCCGTCCCGCCGTGCGCGGCCGAGCCGAGTCCGGCTGGCGCCGCCGCGAACGAGCAGTGGTAGGGACGGGGGGGGGGGGGGGGGGGGGGGGGCGAGGCGTCGGAGCACCGGGGTTTCCGGTCGGGCTGGCGGATCAATGTGAGTCGAGGCGCTCGTTTTTTTTTAATGATCGTTTCGTGCGCCGTGGCGTCTTTGATCGTCTCGCGCGAGTGAGGATGCGAATGCGCTGGGTTTCGTCGCGTCGTTCTTTGCTTTGGATCGTTCCTTGCCGCCGCCGCCGCCGCCGCCGCCGCCGCCGCCGCCGCCGCTGCCTTGATTTTGTTGCGTTCGGCTTCGCCGTTTTTGTTCTTGTTTTGGTCTGCGGTGTGTGGGGAAACAGCGCGATTCGGTGATGGCGGAAGCTCTTTTCGTTAGTGCTTTCGTGCTGGAAACCGATGTTCGGCTGTGACTGCTTCGCGATCAGTGCGAAGCGGTAATCTCTGTGCGTTTCATTGAGTTTTCGACGTTTTGATCTTTTCAAAGCGAGTTTTTCTCGTCGTCCCGGTCGTTTTCGTCTTGGTTTTGCTACTCTGTATCGTCCAGTAATAGAAGCTCCATGTGCTCTTTTGTGTTTTTTTTTGTCTTTCCTTTTTTAACTTTATGCTTGGCATCTACACTGTTGAGTAATGTCGGCTACCAGAATGAGTTTTGATTCGGCTCGAGTTGTGTCCTTGTGCGCGCCCCTCTTGGTGCTGAGGATATTTGATCGGGTCGGTTTTGCTTTCGCAGTTTTATTCTAGTTCCTTTCCGCGCCATTTGTGCTTAGATTACCCGGTTTGCGCTGATTCTTGGTTTCACTCGAACGAACTTGTGTATATCTCGGTTGAGCTCTTTCTGGTTGATGCTTGCTTCTCTGAGAAATAGCCGAACCTCCTGAACTTGAAGGAATCGACCGTGGTTTCTGAGTACGAACTGTTTTGGTCGTTGGCCGTGTTTCTTGTGCTGTCATTTGATTACTTGATATCTATACTGTATTTATTGGGTTGCTGCTCTTTGAAGCAGACTTTGAGGTGCTCAAGTTGGCAATAAGCCATAACTGCGAGAATGGGAGGCTTGGAGTTTGCATTTAGGACCCTCTTGTTGTCTTCTCTACTAATTATTTCGAAGGCAGAAGTTTATATTGTGACTATTGAAGGAGAGCCTGTCATAAGTTACAAAGGTGGTGTCAATGGTTTTGGAGCAACTGCGGTTGAGTCTGATGAGAAGATTGATACTACAAGGTACTCTTTATCTTACTAGCACTTGCCATTCGACATATTCTCGGAACTTTTGGTGTTTCTTGAAATTGTGCATTCCACATTTGACAACAATATCCTCTCTAATTCTTGTTCTTGACTTAAGGATCATCATTGTCATAACATGGATTGGAAGTTCATGATGTGCATAGTGAACTAATTTTTCCCCTGAATTTGGTTGATGTAGATGTTGTTGACTATTGAGCAAATAACTTGTCAACTTTGCCCCCGTCATTTAAGTGGTTGACTTTAAATAGCAAATGGCATTTAACAATTGCAAACTCACTAGAGGCAGAGAAACCGGAAATGCATTTTGAATTTTTAACTTGAATATATTTCTAGATCTAGTTTTCTTCTAACCTGCATATATCCGATTGTGAACCAGTATGGAGAGAGGATGAAAAGAAATAAAACCTTAAGAGTAGCTTGTTGTATTGGGAAAGTTGTTATCTGTAAACCCAAGCTGTCGCCGGTTATCTCATTTATGGTCTTTTGAAGGGTTGTGTAATCTTGCTTTTTTTGTGCACTCTAAGCATTACCTTTGAATGTTACTATTTCCTAGCATATTTTATTAGCTTCTCATAATCAAATAGAAATGACTAGTCTTCATCCGTTTGTGCCATAGCCAAAGTGCAGTCAAAATTGCTCTTTGTTATAATTGGTATGAAGGTTTCTTGTACAGTCTTAGTCGTTGTCTTGGTGTTGCTTTTCTCTACCATCAAGCATAGTTGAAACAGAGCTTTGTGGAATTGGCAGCGACTTTACAAACTATCTTTTCAGGTGTAAATTGTTACATTGTGTTGA
This sequence comes from Syzygium aqueum, assembly GCA_031216185.1. Lineage (NCBI taxonomy): Eukaryota > Viridiplantae > Streptophyta > Magnoliopsida > Myrtales > Myrtaceae > Syzygium > Syzygium aqueum. Next base: position 21,710,273 of record CM062233.1, read on the forward strand.
GCCAATATATTAAATCACATGATCGTTAAGTTATCATATTACGGTCGGCAAATATTTTTGCAATGCATAGTCATTAGGTTGTGCACTGACACAGATATTGTTAATCAAACAAAATAGAAGAAAGAGAAACTCAATTACTCATCGGTTGCCTTGCAAGAAAAACCTCAATTCATTCCTTCACTAGTGAAATGTCATTCACCCTCCTATTACATGCCTAGTCCCCTGCTCAGGTGAACATGTTGGTTGCTATTGTTAAATTATCTCTTTCTCTACTCCTTGGCTCATGGTATGCGTTATCATCCAGTGAATTGGTTACATCTTATGCTGAACACCTTGAGAAGAAACATGATATGCTTCTTGGGATGCTATTTGATCGAGGAACCTACCAGAAACTCTACAGCTATCGCCATCTGATAAATGGTTTTGCTGTTCACATTTCTCCTGCACAGGTGAAACCAAGTATCCAAGCTCCCTCATTTATCTCTGTATCTGACTTTTAGGATGGTAGTCCCTTCGTTTTTGTGTATCATGGACTTATGCCCTTCCAATATATTAGTAGGCGGAAATCCTACGACGTGCCCCTGGTGTGAAATCTGTGGAGAGAGATTGGAAGGTGAAGAGACTTACAACTCACACTCCACAGTTTCTGGGACTACCTACTGGAGTATGGCCCACAGGGGGAGGGCATGACAAGGCCGGAGAGGACATTGTGATTGGCTTTGTGGACTCGGGCATTTATCCTCAGCACCCTAGCTTCTCTTCGCACACAGAACCTTATGGTCCACTGCCAAAGTACAGAGGGAAGTGTGAAGTTGATCCTGACTCTAAGAGGTCTTTTTGCAATGGGAAGATTATAGGGGCTCAACATTTTGCCAAGGCGGCCATAGCAGCTGGGGCATTTAATCCTTCTGTTGATTTTGCTTCTCCCTTGGATGGTGATGGACATGGAAGGTTAGGTCATGTAACATTTGCAAATTGACTATTAGCAATCTCTAATTCTCTATAATCTAGACCTTTTACTTGCTCATCTTAGCAACCGTGACAAGCAGAATTTTTTTTTTTTGAAATGTGGGAGATAAAATCAGGCTTTGGTATCTTATATATTCTGTGCATCTGTACTTTCCTAATTTGTCTTAGATGCATTAAAGTTAATATTTATTAATGTGCTTGATGAGCTATCATTTCTCTACTATGTAAACAGCCCAAGATGATGTTGAAAGATTCTGCCCCATTGCCGCATAAAAGCACATGTTACAAAGGTCTTATCAGTTGCAGCACTGGCCCTTAAAAATAATGAGAATTTACGAGTTGACCGATAGACTTTCACAGTGACGAGAACAACATGCTGAGTAGATTGAGTTGATGGTAGTTGTGTCGTGCACACTGATCTAAAGAGGGTATGGTGGAAGCTAGGCACAGTAATTAATGAGCTAATTTATAGAACCGCTTCTCCTTCTCAATGGTATGCTCGGGGTAGTAATTTGATCTAGTAGTTATTGAAAAATGGAAAACTTGCTCTGTGACTTTTAAAATAGGGAAGGAAAAATATTGTCCTTAAGATAACAAGCTTGACCTTGTTCATCAGTACCTAAGTCCTCAATAAAATCAGCTCCAAATGCCCCTCCAAAGTTACTAGTTGTTAAGAAGAAAACAGTTGCAAAAAACTCATGCTGTTCACGATGTCCTTGATTAGTTTTGCAATATAGTCGGATGACAATCTCCTTTAAAAAATCACGAATAAGTCAAACACTCTGTAAAACTTGCACGATAAAGATGGCTAATGGAGTGGCTGTACAATCAATCTGCAATCTCATCAATTATGTTGTTTTGACACTTGAAAATAAGAGTTGTTTGTATTGGTTCCTGCTGCTTAATTTTATCATGGAAAGTTTGGCTTTGGCAATGTTGGTGATGTCTAAATCACTAGTTATTTATTTCATCATTTCTTTTGTTTCTGGATGCATCTGAATCAGTTGGAGCTTCATCTATAAGATATCAAGATGAAGGGAGTTGCCCCTTCTGTTTTGTGACTTGTGTCTCCATACTGTGTGCTAATAATGACAGGCAATGAGTTATCTCATAGTTCAACATAAGAGCAGTTCTATTTCCTTTGTTTAAAATTGAGTATTTTTACTGCTTTGTACACTGGTTGCTTGGTATACGTACATATTATCTTACATGATGATTGCCACCATAAGTGGAGCTAAAGGATTTTTATGTCTTATGATTGAATAAATTCCTTTTTCCAAGCTCTTTTTTGCTAAGTAAAATAACAATAGTTATTCTGTTTCCATTCACTCCCTTTATGTTTTTTTTTTCTCTCATGAATTTTATTTCCAGTCACACAGCTGCCATTGCTGCCGGTAACAATGGAATACCCGTGAGAATACATGGACATGAATTTGGGAAAGCAAGTGGGATGGCTCCTCGAGCTAGGTAGTCTTCATCGACTTCAGCAATCTTAGTGAGCTCTTCTGACAGTAATTAATCTCTGGAATCTGTTGTGTACAGGATTGCTGTTTACAAGGCACTTTACCGACTATTTGGAGGTTTTGTGGCTGATGTGGTTGCAGCAATTGATCAGGTATCAATATATATGACCCACTCAGAAGTGCTATGAATTCTTATAGATTGGCTTGCATTTCTCGACTCTCCTTCCATGTCGATAAAGCACTCTTGTAATTTACATTTCTACAATTTGAGGCCAACTAGATTCAAACATCCTTTTTTTTTTTTCATTTCTGGTTTAAACACACTCTCAGTAACACACACACAGACTTTGGTTCAGAGTTAAAGATTCTGGAATTTACCCTGCAAATATAACGTAATTAAAGTTTTGCTTTCTAAACTAACTTTTGTACCACAGAAGATGAGATATCCTTTCGTGTTGACCACAAGGATGCTGTCATTTGCTTTCTGAAAAACATCCGGAGAATCTCAGTGCATACTGAGATGGATGATTCTATACATAATAACACCTCAATGTTGCATATATCTAGAAAGTTAATCAATTCCTTCAATTCAGTCATGCTTGTCAACAAATTTTGATAGTAATCTGAAGGAAGACTATACTCACCCGACAACTTCTCATACAGGCTGTTTATGATGGTGTGGATATCCTCAGTCTGTCAGTTGGACCAAATAGCCCGCCAACAAGCACTAGAATTACATTTTTGAACCCTTTTGATGCCACACTTCTGTCAGCTGTCAAAGCAGGTGTCTTTGTTGCTCAGGCAGCAGGAAATGGAGGGCCTTTTCCTAAAACTTTGGTATCCTATAGCCCATGGATAACATCTGTTGCAGCTGCGATTGATGACAGGAGATACAAAAACCATCTTACATTGGGAAATGGGAAAATATTGCCAGGCATTGGATTATCACGTGAGTTTTTTAAGCTTGACTATTCAACTTTGTTACATCTGTCATTGGCGTAGTAGATTGATAGTGTGATCATTTAATTGGTGCTTAGCAGAAGTATTGAGCCATTTTGATCTCTTCTGATTCTGATGGTATTTCAATGGGAATAAATTGTTTTTTCCTTTCTTCTTTTTTTTGTTGTGGATATTTGTATGTTATGTGTAATGAATTTGTATCACAAAGACGTGACAACCAGCAAACCAGGCTGTTGGATGAAATGTAAACTTGCTTGTTAAAGTGTTTCTGGACAAAAGTATTCTCCTGGAAGAATGTGAGTGAGTATCTATGAAGAACTATTACTTATTCAATAAGCCTGTTGGAACCTGTTTAAGATGCTCTGTTCATCTGTGGCTGTGCTTCCTGTAGGGTTGTACCATGTTCATTCTGCTGGAACTTCAGTGGTTGTCACTTTGTGTCCTTCATTTGACATTTTTCTGAGGTTCCCTGGGGATTCATGATCTGTTTCAGACCGAGCATGAGTCTGCTAGTGGGTTTTCTGGGAACCATATATTTGTTGCACTGGTTGGTGTCGGTGCTTGTATTTTACACTTATCGAATGATAGAGGATCTTGAGTGCGCAGAACTTCTTTTCTTTTCTTGGTTAAGGAGTTTTTTTCCCCATTTTCTTGACATTTAATTTCGTTCATGAGAGCAGCCTCTACACAGCCAAATCGGACATTCACCTTGGTTGCAGCAAATGATGTGCTACTGGATTCTTCCGTCATGAAGTACAGCCCCTCTGATTGCCAGAGACCAGAAGTTTTGAACAAGAACTTAGTCCAGGGAAACATTCTTCTCTGTGGATATTCCTTCAACTTTGTGACAGGGACATCATCAATCAAGAAAGTTTCAGAAACGGCCAAGAGCCTCGGTGCAATTGGCTTTGTTCTTGCTGTTGAGAATGTTTCTCCAGGAACCAAGTTTGATCCGGTCCCTGTTGGTGTTCCAGGGATTCTCATCACAGATGTCAGCAGATCAATGGTACTAACTGTTTTGCGTCCACCCTGTTTTTGACTTGTATTATTGTAGGAGATGTTTCTATGATACCCTTGTCATCTTTGTTTGGGCTCGCTTATCCTCATCTTTGCTTTCTGTTACTTAGGACCTCATAGATTATTACAACGTCTCTACCATTAGAGACTGGACTGGACGAGTGAAGAGCTTTAAAGCTATAGGCAGCATAGGGGATGGCTTGATGCCTATACTCCACAAATCTGCACCACAGGTGGCATTATTTTCTGCTAGAGGACCCAACATAAAAGATTTCAGCTTCCAAGATGCGGATCTTCTTAAACCAGATATTTTGGCTCCTGGTTCTCTCATTTGGGCTGCATGGTCACCCAATGGGACAGACGAGCCTAATTATGTTGGTAATGACAAACAAGTCTCCTTTGTTTTCTTATTAGCTTTCAGAACCGTGGAATTTTGTGGTACTCTTTTTGTCAGTTTAATGTCCAAAATAGGAATGGTAATATTATCTGCTTTTCTTTTACCCGGTTTTCAGAGCCACCTTCTAATATAGCTGTGAGAATTACACCAGAACTGAAAAGTATAGTTCACTAGTTGCTAGTCGTTAGAATTCAAATCATGTGCTGTCATTTATATATATACAGTTGTGCAATAACTTTGTTTATCACAGGGGAAAAAAAATGAATACTCATAGTTTAACACATGCTTTGAGCAGGTGAAGGATTTGCCATGATCTCAGGAACTAGTATGGCTGCTCCACACATAGCAGGAATTGCTGCTCTTGTAAAGCAGAAGCATCCTCACTGGAGCCCAGCTTCCATAAAATCTGCTCTGATGACAACATCAACAAAGCTGGACAGAGCAGGAAGACCTCTTCAGGCACAACAATACTCTGAGACAGAAGCCATGAAGCTGGTGACTGCATCGCCTTTTGATTATGGGAGTGGTCATATCAATCCTAGAGCTGCTTTAGACCCAGGACTTGTCGTCGATGCAGGTTACTTATCCTCCCTCTTTTCTACCCTTGTTCATAACTGTTACGAATGGTTTTCATATGAACTGGTTTAAGTGCTTCCAGGTTCCTTTCGCTTTGATAGAGCACATTTGCTTCTTATGTGAGATGTCTATAGTTTAAAAATCAATTTTTCTTGGAATACATACCATAAGCCATAAGTTGTCTGGTCTCTCAGCAAGCAGATGGCTTTCCTCCAAATGGTTCTCTAGGAGCTTATCTGAGTTGCATAAGGAAATACTTAGACATCCCCTATAACTTTGAATCATTCGCCAAACGAGTCCCTATACTTTTTATCTGTCAACAGAAGTTCTTGTACTTCTCGTGTTGGTAAAAGCAGCCTTTCGTCCAATTTCTTTTGGAGTTTCTGAGTGATGTGGCATTCTTTGCAATATGACAACTTTAAATGTTCACGTGTCCTTAGATGGTAATTTTAAATATACCCTTTACATTTAGAAAACTTTAGGAAAGTGACAACCGAGTGAAGTAAAATGAACCTGACAGAGTTTGGTGAAGGGTATGTAACTCCATTTTCACATGGTACTATAACAAGTTCTACTGAAAAGTTCAGGTGGTCAAGATACCGGTGACTCAAAGCACGTGGTGTGTATGTATGGATAGTTTGCCGTTGTAATTGTTCACACTAAGGAGTGGGTGATTCCGATGCTTCTCATTACAAGATGTCTGATTTCTAGTACTTGAATCCTTGGCAGGTTACAATGATTATTTGGGATTCTTGTGCACAACTCCTGGTATCGATGTTCACGAGATCAAGAACTACACAAACTCGCAATGCAACTATTCCATGGGCCACCCGTCAAATCTCAACTACCCTTCCATCACCGTCGCCCACTTAGTCCGGACTCAAACTGTCACTCGCACGGTCACGAACGTGGCTCAGCAAGAGACATATGTCATTACGACCAGAATGGATCCGTCTGTCGCTCTTGAAGCCAGCCCTCCAGCAATGACGATAAGACCAGGCGCGTCACGGAAGTTTACAGTCACTCTCACTGTCAGGTCTGTGACCGGAAGATACAGTTTTGGGGAGATTTTGATGAAAGGAAGTCGAGGGCACAAGGTGAGGATCCCGGTGGTGGCGATGGGATACCGGCGATAGATAGTTCGAGAGAATAGGTTCCTCGGTTGAAGTGTCGTGGCTGTGATATTCTTTTTTTTATTGGCGGGAATAAGTAGTACTAAGCTAGGTGTAATATGGCCTTATATATGTATAAATGCGCAAAAATGGTGTAAAATAGCTTGTACGAGGCGGAGACTCCTCGTTTCTTCCGACTTCTGCTCATTTGTTCAGTAATCCGATATTATAGTTCACACTCTTTCGACGCATATGAAGTGAATCCAGTGTGTGTTGTGACAACTATGATTCTTTCTTACGTTTGTCTTGTCTCATCTGCTGATCGGTTCTAGTAGATACTGCTTCTGATCACGCATCTGCGGAATTCGCCCACTTTAGGAGTTCAATGATAGAAGTGGGAAACGGATGTGAGCTTATATTCCCCTAGGATCTCTCAATGCAAGAACGGACGGGAAGTTCTACTTCGTCGCAATTATTATCTTCCGGGAGGGGCTACTCAATTGATTGTGATTAAAATCTTGCCAATTTTATGGTTATGGCCTGCCAATTATGATGAAGTTGGACGTGTGGAAAGAAATTACGACCTATTCAGCTATTGTCAAACCACTTTTTGTATCTATTTTAGCATATAAGATTGTCAACAACAAAATTCAGTACTTAAATTCTCCGCACTGATTTCTCAATTTTATCATATAGGCCTAAATGCGCATAGATTGGTGCATTCACATGCATCAAACAAGGTTAGGTGCCTCCTCAAGAGGGGTGGGCGTGGCCTGCAATTCAAGATTACTTTGAGTTGGAGACATAATTCGATCTGGGACTTGTAATGTACGATCAAGCACTAACCCATGCAATTTTCTCGAAATTTTTTTTTTTTTGCAGTTAGCCATAAAACAATATAAACAAATTGTTGATCGGCTAAAAGGCCAGTAATGCCCAAAGTTAGTGCATGGACGACTGCTTCTTTTGTTTTGTTTCTTTCCTACGAAGCTTTGGTTTACACACAAAATGTTTAAGACGTTGAGGAAATGCATATGAATCCTTTAGGTCATTTGAGCAAACGAGAAACCTTAAAAGAGGCGCCAATCTCAGCGATCCTTGCCAAAATTGAAGTATAGAACGAGAAAACATGAACAGAAAAGAGTCCTTTTCACCAATTCGCCTGTTGCTGAATAAAGGAGGCATAATTAGGAATCTTGAATTCATATCGACGCTGCAAACAGCCAGGAGGAAACACGTCCGATAACCACGTCGATCAAAGTGAATCTGGTCCTTACCACCGTCCGGAGATGCAGACTATGAACACAACATCGTTACTATCATCGAGCTCAAACATGCAGGCATACCGTACACATGAAAGAGTTTCTCTTGCAAATGCAGGCCATCTAGCAGAAAGGCAAAATTGATGCTCCTTTTTACCCGACAGTTTTTGCATTTCCTCAAAGTTATTTAGGCTAAACTGCTTTGTATTTTCCTAAAATACCTTGAGAAAGATGAACCAAATGTAGTCTAAGAGGTTCATGAAAGCCATTGATTGATCTTAACTTGCAATGTAAAGCATTCTCAAACAAGCGATTGCCCCCGAATTGCGATTTTTGGTTAGTTTTCGATTCAAGTATCTGTCCATCCTTTCCCTTGGATAGTGATGGAGCAGCAAGTTGAGGATATCCAAGTAAATGGACAACCCTGGTCTGATTACAATATTTAATTATGAGATTATGATATCACAAGTGTCATAACTTTCGTACTGCACTCACTTCACTTGAGTACAATAATTTTTTTTGCTATTCACTTAAGTGCTACGACTTCTAAAAAATATTCATTGGAGTCCCATAACTTTCAATCAATTACTTGAGTACCATAACTTTTAAAAAATATTCACCCAAGTATAAGACGTCTGACGTGATATGACACTTGTGATGAACATTTTTAAAAAGTTATGGAACTCAAATGATTGATTGAAAAATTATATGATACTCGCATAATTATAGAAAAAGTCATGTCACTCAAGTGAATATTGTACAAAAGTCGTGGCACTCAAACAATAAAAAAAAAATTATGGCACTCAAGTGAGTACCGTAGGAAAGTTATGGCATTTGTGGTGTTATTTTCTCTTATGTTTTTTCTTTTCTTCCTTGATTCCACGGTACTACACCATTGGGAGGCCCCATGATCACTCCATTAAAAATAAAATGTCATATGGTTTCCAATGCAAACCAAATCAACTCGGGAAAACACTATTGAGGCAAGATTTTAATAGCAATCGTAATCAAACTTGAGATACGGCAATAATGGATTAGGTTCAAGATTGTACCATTTTTTTAGATGATATCACTAGTTTGAACAAAGGATCCTCTTAATCAAATTCACTGGTAATTCAGGAGGAGTGGGATAGGAGGAGCAGGATCAATAAATACTGGCTCATAATGGTTTAATCTACATTTAGGCTGTTTGTTCCTGCCTGGAGTTAAAATGAGAACTTTATAAGACATTATGTGACCTTACCAAAAAAAAATGTTTATTTAATTGATTTGGGTGCGTTTGTTTCACTAAAAATTTCGTGATAAAGGATAATGTTTCTATGGAAATCATTTTCAAGGAAAATGTTTAGAATTACTTGTTTGATGATTTAGGGGTGATTTCCTTATTGTCAAAAGGAGAAGTTGCTTTCCCCCAATCTAACATTCTTGTTTTCAATTCATGGAAAACATTTTCTGTAAATCTACTAGTTTTCCATCGTCAAAATACCGAAAAAGTTGAAAATCAATTTTCTAGAAACAGTCTTCCGTTAAACAAACGGACCCTTTGAATGAAGATTAATATCTCCCTTTTAGGGAAATGCTGAGTTGACCATCTCCGTAGTATGATGGAATGACGGTCAAAGCTCAGCCACAAAATCTCTGTACTGTTCCACTTGTTGGTGGAAATTTTCTCTAACTGATTCTTTGAGTTCGTAAGTTATAAACATGAATACAACGCGTTAATTTTCAAGTAAATGGAGGGTTATAAATATGGAAATTTCCGTATTTGCAACTTACCAATCAAAGGTGTAAATGGAGGGCTTCCTTTGATGAAAAATGGAGTAAATCATAACCCCAAGACGATTGCCGTGGCAACATTTGGAGTCTACCTTTGTTTTTGGGCTAATGACACAGACGGTCCTTGAACTTTGGCCTAATATGTAATTTGGTCAATGAACTTTTAATTTGTTTAATGTAATCCCTGAACTTTAACTTAATGTTCAATGTAGTCCCTAAATTTTTAATTCGTTTAATATGGTCCTCGAATTTTTAGTACATGTTCAATTTAGTCTTTGAACTATATGAAAATGTTCAATGTAGTCCCCGAACTTGAATTAATGGAAGGACTAAATTGAATATTTTTTGAACATGTAACAAAAGTCCAGGGATCACATTAAATGAATTAAAAGCTCATGGACCATATTGAACATTAAGCTAAAGTTCATGGACTACATTGAATAAATTAAAAATTCGGAGATCAAATTACACATTGAGACAAAATTCATAGACTGTCTGTCATTTTCCCTTTGTTTCTCAAACTATAGATGAGATGAGCAGGATCATTCCAGTAATGCTCCACAAAGTCATACCACCCTCTTTGTTGGAAGCAACCCAACATATAACATCCTCAATTTCAATCTCTGGGAAATGGATATGAGTTAAGTTTTGAGGTTTTCCCCAATCGGACCTAATTTTACTCTTGTTCTGGAAAACCCATATTTGAATCTTCTATATCCATTCATTTTGTTATTTTTGTGGAGACTTTTGTGTTCCGAATTTTCAAACACTTCCTTCTTAAAAGTTTCTCCAAATATCTTGAAGTTTTATATACTTTAATTTCATAATTTTTGGACTTGATATGAGTAGTACGATAGCCTAATTTCGGACCATGTGAAATTGCCCATATGGGTATTTCTGTGATGTTCACACATTCTCAATTTTCTTCAAACTTTTCTAGGCCGATTTTGAACAAACTTCCTTAACAAAATTTGTTGAGAACTTTTTATCTATAACATATAAAAATTTGGGAATTTTTGAAGATGATTTGGATTTTGGAAAGAGCTTATTTTAAGAAGCAAGAATTCTATTTTAGCGAATTATTTTTAGTTTGTATTTGAGCTATTAAAAGTTGTGTTTACAGAAAGATTTAGATTTCGTATTCTTCATGGAAAATGTTTTTTAAGGTCTTTTTATGACATATTCAAATTTGATAATTTTTGGAGTCTATTTACTATTTTTTAAGCCCGATTTCTAGAATAGTGTAAAAACTGCTGGTTGTCAGATTTTAAAGATTTATCATTTTCTATTTGAGACATTTTGAATCTCGACTTGATATCTTCTGATGATTTAATGTGCTCATTCTGAGCTTTCAAATGAGCTATTCTAAGCCTTGATTGGAGGTCACATGAAGGGGGAAACCGATAGGGAGCCGAGAGATAAAAAGGAGGGTTCTAGAAAGTCAATGCTTAGTGAACTAGTTGGCAAAGCTTGATGAGCAAGTGATCAAAGCTTGGGGAGCAAGAACTTGGGGACCAAGTTGGCTTACCTCTAAATAGGATTGGTCCCCCCTTTAGCTTCCACACCTCTCACATCTTCTTCCTCTCATCTCTCACTCTCACGTCTCTCTCTCTCTCACCATCACACCAATCATTTCTCTCTTGCCGTTGGCCCCCGCCGACCGCCGTAGACGTTTTCTTGTCCTGAGCTTATAGGTGAGTGAATTTCCTAATACTTGGATAGGGCGGCACGTTACGTGGTTGAAAAATGACATGTAAATGGATTTCCTAATCTTGGGATAGGAAGCTATGATGCGTTGTTGGCCTAAGTTCTCACCCGAATCTTTGTTGAGATTTGCGTGTTGTTGTTTGTCTCGATGTTGCATGCATAACTTGTTATCATGCTTGATGTTCTCATCCAATGCTTGTTGATTTAGAAGAGGATAGGATGTGGTGTTATGAGTTTAGCTCGAGTAGTGGCCGTGTATGTGATGCTCGATGTTTGCATGAATTCTGCTTGTTTTGCTTCATAATAATAAGTCAAGGCATGTACAAGTCATGAAACGGGATGTCGTATGGTCTCGTACTCATGTTGTGGTGTCACAGGACGAGTTCAGCTTGGTGCGGGTTTATATTAGGATGTATAGAACTAGGCCAAGTTCGGCTCCAAGCCGGCGCTCGGCATGGCGGACCGAACCATGTGCCCTCGACCACGACTTGCATGTTAGGCAAATATTCTAGAGATCATGATTACACAAGCACGGCACACCTTTGGGCTTGATTGCATGGACTAATGACATCAAGATAATAAACCGGCTTGTGTGATCCATGACATGTGATCACTAAATGAAAGAAAAAGACCATCGTCACATAGCATTGGCAGCGATGCCTCGGTAAACTAGCGCTGGGATGCCTTAGTTGAGTTAGGATGTCTGGATTGAGCCCGGATGCCTCGATAAACTAGTGCTGGGATGTCCTAATTGAGCTGGGGATGCCTTGCTTGAGCTCGGATCCCTTGGGTGAGCTAGCCCTGGGATGCCTCGGTTGAGCCGGGATACCCTGATTGAGTTAGGATGCCTAACATGAAGCTGGATGCCCTAGTTGAGCCAGGATGATGATAAATGAATCTTATATGTATGTCGGTATATGTATTTATTGATAAGCCGAAGGATTCTGGAGGATGTTTCACGTATAAATTTTCTTGTGCATTTCTATGTGACCAAATAAAAGTGAGTTTCCATGTGAACATAACAAGGGCAAGGCCAAAATCTTTGCTATTGATTTGCCATTGACATAAGGTGGGAAAAATATATGTATTCATTAGTACAATGGAGAGGCATCATTCTGCACGAGTATTAATGAATTTACTCATTGAGTCTTTCTGACTCATCCCCCATTATTTTTCCTTTTCAGGTCTGTAAGATGGAGGATGATATAGAGGAGTTAGAATTAACCTTGACTTTCGCTTGTGATATGGTTTGTGCGGGAAAACGGCTTATAGAAAAGGGCTTGTAAAATATGTTTAAGTAAAATTGTAATAATGTGTCTTGCCTATTAAGCTTTTCCTGATTTTCGGCTGTTATTATGTTTAGGAATTGTTTATACACGTTTCCATATGTGTTTAATAATCAGATGTTACATACTAATACAAGGTTTGCTTATGATACTTGTCATAACCCGTTGTTTGTTCTGATTGTGACTGTCCCGAATTAATTGCTTCCGCTTGTGCTTAGTCAAAGATAATAATGAATGGGATGTCGCACTAATAACCCCGAGATAAGGACGTTACACAATATGTCGAGAGTTGATTTGAAATGTCAGGATGATTATTCATCAAGAATTCCTAATAGGAATGAGTCCTATTATGGTAGGACGTTGACAGGGAAGAAGTTTAAATAAGAAGAGTCTTATATAGGAGTAACACCAGGATGAAATCAATTTTGGTGATTGTCCAATTAGAAGAATTCCAATCGATCAAGAAAAATTCTAATTGGGAGGTGATTGTCAATCAATTAGGAAGGATTACGAATTTGGGTGAAGGTCTACCACTTTGAGGGCTTAGATGGAGGTTGCTTTTGTGCATCAAAAAGATTGCAAGAGTCATTAACAATGTGTGTAAACACGAGTGACCTTGAAAATTCATCAAGTGAGGATGCGTTTGTAACAATTGTTATGATCTATTATGAGAGAAACACCATTAGAGTGTTAATTGTACTCCTTTGATTATAGTGAAGCAATCCTGAATCATTGTCTCATGATTTTTCTAATATTAAGTTTTCCACGTAAAACTTCCATTATATCGTTTTTCTTGTCTCTTGATTGCTGTGTTCTTTCTGTATTTGGTGTTTGAAAAGTAATACAATACTTACCCTTACCAAAAAAAAAACAAGAATATACAGCCTTGCGATCCGACTTAATTTATAGCACTCTTCTGCAACTAAACATATCAAATTTACATTTCCTCTAGTCCTAAAGGCCAGGTTGAAGTTGAACCCATGCATGTGGAACATTGAGAAGCACCGAACTAGAGAGATTATCGCCAGAGAATGAATGTCAGAAGATTGTAACCAGATCAAGCAGGAACCAAACCAAGAAAAAAGATGTCATACATGCTTCTCATTGATAAATCAAAAGGCTAAAGGAGGCACAATTGGAAATCTTGAATTCATGGAAATGCTTCTAGTGTACGTAAGTCTTCATAGATCAGCTCCGGATGTAAGTTCCTGAAAATGGAGATTCTGAACACGGAAAAACTATGACCAATGAGCTCAAACAAGCAGATGTCTCTTACTTGCAGGCGTGTTTCTCTTGAAAACACAGACCAGCCAGCAGCGAAGAACCCCACGGGCACACTTCGATAGAACCTGAATTCCACGGGCCACGACCTGTCTGAATACCTGAGAGTCACAGTTCGCTTGTCTTTCATACTGTGTTGCTTGATGAAATTATGAGGAACAGTCTGCCCATGTACGATAAAGGAAGACTGTAATCATCTGATACTTGCATGTGCTTATGAAAGAATACCACCAGACTAAGGTTTATGGCATAGTGATTGGTAACGGAAAATCTTAACCAATGCAATGAAAGCCATCAAAATCTTAATCGCAATCTAAATTCAAAAGGCAAAATGCCGATTGATCGATGGGAAATGACAAAAAAATTGTCAACTCGAATATGTACTGCATCAAAACTTAAAACTTAACAAAATATAGTGTGTAGACTTTCTTTCAGTACTATTTTGATTTTCGAATTTTCAAATTGACCATATAATTAAACAGGGCCAATATCTCTTCCTTTTTTCTAATGAGAGGGGTCAATACCCATATACATGCACACAAAGTAATCTTCTTTTCATGCATCTGATCTTGTTTTAACAAACAAAAGTGACCAAAATACAATCTGATGAAGAAACTATTTTTCATCATTAGACCAATGTCATATGAGGCAAGATATACAGTTAGCATTCATAATTAAAGTTGGAAAGTCTAGTGGTGATTTAACAGCCAGGATCTTACCATTTTCGTAATATGAGTCGGCTGCATTACCACCATGAAAAAGGGGTTCTCCAATTCAAATTTGCTGGCTAATTCAAGGCTAGTGGGAGGGCTTGGACATGTAGGTCAGCATCTAGACTGTTTGAGCTTGCCTATATACTCGAAAATAAAAATGAAAGCTTTAATAGACACCGGCATGAACGTTTAATTGATTGATTACTATTTAAAGTAGGCGGGAAATTAAAAAATCTAGATAATTTGACGAAATAAATTTCATATCGGCCTTATAAGCGGCCTAAAGTGACACTTCTAGTGTTCATCTCAATCAACATGAATATCAGGTACTTACCAGCACTACTGAAGATGGAAATATTGAACATGGTATCATTTTCATCAATGAGCTCAAACACAGACATCTCCTACACACAGAGTTGGTTGTCTCACAAATGCAGACCAACTAGCACAGAAGGACTCCGCATGGTTGTTCCGATAGCTCCTAATTATCTTCACCGGCCACGATCTGTCTAAATACCTAAGAGTCGCAATTTCCTTGTTTTCGTGAATGTGTTTCTTGACGAATTCACAAGGAATGCTCTGCATGCCCATCCATGAACAGTTTGGAAAACAAACTTGTAGAAAGAACAGTATATAAGCATACAGTCACAAGGGAAGCACACAAGATGTAGACTTAATGGCAATATTTGCTAGTTTCAGGAATTTGAATCAATAGTCATCACTATCTAATGAAAGCAATCAATCTTAACCAGTAATGTGAAGGCAAAATTATCGATATTCATGCTCCTAGACTAATCTAGGATAGGGTACATAATCTGAAGTGATTAATCTCGTGATATGCAAGAATAGTAGCCACAGGTTGAAAGGAAGAAGAACGAAAAGAATGTCAATGACTTGAAAGTGGTTTCATCAACTTGTTGCTTTAGTGCCGGTTAAATGGCTTTTGATACCAATATCCTAAACAAAAGCTAATTATGTAAAGTACGAAAAATTCTCTTGATAAATCTGAATGGTTGTCACAAAATGAAACAGGAATCTCGCATTTAATAAAATGACAATTATAATTAGCCTTTGACAAAGCCAACGAAGCATCACAACAGGATTTTACCAATTTTCCCCTGAAATAAGATGGCCGCATCATGACTTTGATAAAGGGATGCTCCAATTCAAATTTGTTGGCTAATTCGAGACTTAGTGAGAGGCCTTGGACATGTAGGGCCATGAAAAAGCAGCTCAGGATGGCTCTCTCCGCATCTTGAATGTTTAGTCATGCCTGTACATTAAGTAGTGAGGATTTTAATCGACGCTGAATTGACATATCAATGAAAAGATTTAGCCATTAGCATAGATTGGGAAATAATACCATTGCAACCAAATTCTAAGTAATCTGCTGAAATTCCGTATTTTCTTCGCCTATATTAGAGGTAGCTAGTTAACACAACTTGCACCACTACGAAATAATCATACAAAAAGCTTACATTAAAAAAAGTACAACAATTAAAATGAACTAACTATAAAAGGTGATGCAAGCAGAAATCAAGACGTATAAAAACAAATACTGGACCTCCAAGTTCTCGTGAGGAGCAGCACCAACTTAGCTGAGATATAGTCAGATGTGATTTGGCCCTCGATCTTTTATGTGGCATGAAATTTTCCGTATCTTCGACTTCTACGACATCTCCCCTTTTTCATGAGAGAAATTCAGCCTCAAAGTTTGATATTCCACCACTGCTCGATGAGTAATCTATCTCAGAAGCACTTTTATCAAATATTATCACACGAAAAATGGAGTTCGCTTCATAATCGAAAACTATGAGGTGACCATGAGCAATTGAGTAATGCTCCATAAATTCCTGCCACCCCTTCCACAGCCAAACCATGCCATTGTTGCACTTCTTTAGTTCTATAGGCCAGGTTGAACTACCTGGGACCTTGAGAAGCACCAAACCTGGGAGACCATTTCCGTATTTCCTTAAGAAGCTTCTTGGAATTCCCTGTTATATAGAGAACTTTAAGTAAGTCACCTCGAGCCTCTCGAACATCATGCAAAAAAAACCTGGTGAAGACTTCATGTTTTACGCATTGGATGACAGACCGATTTCCATGGACATTGTTGATTGAGGTCGATCGTTTACATCAGAATGCAACTGGAAATACAAAACATTATAGACAGCAACAATTCATGACATAATTGCAAAGGACACTTCGCATTTGTTTATATCAATCTAGAATCTCACCTTGTAACTCCATGTTACGTACGTACTCACTCTCGTCTGATTTTCAAATAATGTGGGTCGAATCTGTTAGATGTTTGTTTGTAAAACAAACAAAATAATGCTCTTTCCTTTGTCCCACATAGGAAAGTTTTGAGAAAGTAAGCCGCTTTATAACTGTGAATATCTTTTTACTCCTTAGAGTGAAGATAGTGGGGTGTGTGCTAGTCCACATGATACCCGCGTGCGAGTGCGCGAATAATTGCGCGATTTTGGCGCGATTATTAGGCGCACTTAGCACTTTGCACGCTTACGCGGCCGCGGTTTTAATTAGCACTAATCCCTTTGTTTTTATTTTATTTCGTAAGATTATCACATTAATCTTTATTAGTTGAAAGGTTGTTTTTGTTTATTAAATAATTTTTGAAATTATGAAAATTCGGAATTTTATTTATATATATTTTTTATTTTTATTCCGAATTTTACATGTGTCTTTTCAAGACAACTTTTGAAAATTATACTTGTTCGGTTTTTAATCTTTCCCGAAGGGTTGCATTTGTTCAGTTTGCAACTTCTTCTGAAAAGATGTCTTTGTTAACTTTGCAGCCTTTCGTGAAGAGTTGCCTATGTTCTTTAAGACCGATTACTATATATGTCAGCTTTTTTTTTCGAAAAGAAAAATATATCATCATTTCAAGTGTTTTCAGGAAAAACTACAGCCATCATTTTAATTGTTTCCCAGAGAGACCCTGGAGAATCCTAGAATTGCTATCTAGTATTCTCATTTTGAGACTTTGTTGTATCCTGGAGGATTTTTGCCGGTGACCATTAGCAACATTGTGGGGCAAATAAATCCTTAAGGAAAGTGATATCACGCCTCAAAGTCTGACTCGATTGCTCTTTTGATTCAAAGTCAATCAAAATTTTACAACAGAATCTTGGGACATATTGGGTCCAGTTCACACGGACCACAAGCTTACACCATACCCATGATACAGTAAGAAGGCAGCTTATGCTTATAGCCCACTCGGAGCAGGATAACTAGCTATTTCTCGTCCCAAACTAAAATGAACGACAAGAAATTTAAAAACGAATGAGGTCTGCCAGCATGACCATGATGGCATTGAAAAATCACTTGGGCATCCAATGAAGAATCTATCACTTACAAGCTTTCCAGATTCAAGTGTGTCAGAGAGTATGATCTTGAAGAAGTGAGGACCCCTTGGACTTGCAGGCTCCTGCTGCTCGGCACGTTCGTCTTCTGTCCGGCGGAGGGGACGGCGGCGGCAGCAAGCCATGTAGTAGCCAGCCACACTGAATGCTCAAAGAAGAAGAAGACGATGATGAGGGGCGGCGGCGGCTTTGGGTTTCTATGTGAGCTTGTTCAAATGGCTTTCTGGGACTCTGTTCTTGATTGAAGCAAATCGTTTTTGGTGGGTTTGTGAGAAATGTGATTGTTTATGAAAATGTTTGTGTAAATAATGGAAGGAAACGTCACGTATGAAGTGATTGAAAAGAAAAAAAAGGCAGGAGTTGAGTGGCTCGATGAAGGGTGAAAACAGGACTGCGCATGCACGTGGCTTCGCTTCGTACTCACGCATCAAGTGACGGTGCTGGTCATCGATCAATTTACTGTTCTTGTTTAGTTACGGCAACGTATGCCTCATTTTCTCATATGTCGTCCGACATATTACGAATGAAAGTAGTTTGCGAAAATGACGTAAATAATTTCCGTGCTTTAGTTCAATATATAATATAGTTCTTAAATTTTTAATTTATTCAATATGATTATTAAATTTTAGCTCAATATGTAAGGTCTCCCTAAACTTTGAACTTGTTAATTGTGATCCCGAAATTTTGATACATGTTTAATTTTATCTTTGAATTATATGAAAATATTTAATACATTGCATATTGGGCTAAAGTTTAATGTGGTCCATAAATTTTTTATATATGTTTAATATTGCCCCTAAACTTAAATTAATGGAATGATGATATTAAACATTTTCATATAGTCTATAGACTAACTTAAATATGTACCAAAAGTTTGGAGACCACATTAAACAAATTAAATGTTTAGAGACTACATTTCATATTGAGCTAAAGTTAGGGATTGCAATGAACAAATTAAAAATTAGAGATCACATTGCATATTAAGTTAAAATTCAAAGATTATTTATGCAATTATGCCAAATACTTTCATCCCTAATGGTCCTATTGATTACGTATCGACAATAATAGTAATAACAATAACAAATCGATTCTTTTTTCATTGAAGTGGATTGGCAATATTAATTCGAACGTGTTTAATTGCTCTTGATCCTTTATTAATTGTTTATAAGATTTAGTATTGACTGTGTAATGAAATTGAGATTCTCCTTCTAACTCTTAGGGTGAGAATGATAACAATTTTATTCTAGAAATAGATTTTTTTATTTTTATTTTTTGGACGAGCTTCTAAACAAAGATATCCGTTTGATAATGACTTAAAATTTCTCTCTCTTACACTATTTTCCATTCATCGACAGGCAGTTGCTAGCAACAGGTGGCGGTCGCGTGCAGCGAGAGGCGAGGACAAGTAATGAGAAGAGTTTTTATTTCTCTTTTTACTCCAGAAATAAAAAAGTAGAAACAAATTACTTCTCATTTCTATTTCAAATCTATTTCTAGACTAAAAATTTATTCTAGAAATAGAAAAATGAAATTACGTTATCAAATAAATTTCTGTTCCAAATCTGTTACGGAAAATAAAAAAAAATAAAGAAATATAATAATTATCATGCACGACCTTACTCTTGCATTTAGCGGAGGCTTTGGTGTTGGAATCCAAATTTCAAAGAAACGAAGATTTCACGCTTACTGGCGGCATCAGGATTTTAGATTGTATTCCCAGGAAACACCATTCTACTGTCTTAAAAGTCAAGTATTGATTAAAAAAAAGTTCCTTATATTATCCTTCTCTAAATGTATATAAAAAAAACACTCACTTCTTGATGGGCATAAAATGTCACCTCTTATTTTTTTGTTCGTTCATTATTTTATCCAAAATAAACTCAGCAATTTATTAAAATTTTAATTTCCAAAATAATTACTTAGAATTTTGCTTCAAGAGAATGACAAAATGTTGTTATATTTCTAATTGATGATTTTATTCAGCATATCTACTCTTTGTATAAAGAGAATTAAATGATACTTTTTGAAACTAGAATTTCTTTACATTCCACTTACACAAAAAACAAACTGAAAATGTTTGTTCAATTCCATTGTTCGGACCAAACAGAGAAATGAAAATGCCATTTTATATTACAATTTTATTCTCTTCAATTCCAGTTCAATTCTATTTACAATATATGTGTGTATGCTTCATATAATTCCTTACCGTCTTCTTCCACATTCTTCGGCGTCTTGCTCTGTCCCTTCTAACCGGTATTTCCTTCTCCTCTCATTGGAGCAATTGAAAGGTCTTTATTCCAAGGAAAAGTACAAAATAAAAGTAGTTTTAAACTTATTACAAATGTGTCATTTGATCCTAAACCTTTCAATTATGCCAATTAAATCATAAACTTTTTGATGACTTGCTAATATATTAGTCGGAAATCACTGAAATGGACGTCAGTTGTCTTATGTGGCATGGCTAGTATTGATGTTGACAATTTTTTCTATTTTCATATAATTTTTCTGAATTTTTTTATTACTTTTGTTGTTTTTTCTTCTTTCTTACCTTTCCTTTCTTTCTTTTTTCCCATTTGTGGCCCGACCTCGCTAAGATCCAAGCAAGGGCGTTGGACCCTCACCCAGATCAGAGGAGTGCATTGCGGTCCTCGCCAGGCAATAGGCGAGGGTGTCCCTCACTAGGATCTGGGTGAGGGCCCAACGCCCTTGCTTGTTGGCTAGCAAGGGCCTCTATGCCTTCGCCAAGATCCAGGCTTGTGCCTAGTCTACGCAAGGGCCCACGAGGCCCTCACCTGCGAAGGCATAGAGGCCTTCATTGGGATTTGGGTGAGGGCTCAACACCTCCACTTATGGCTAGCGAGGGCAGAAAGGCCTTCACCCGTGGTTGACAAGGGTCATGACACCCTAGTCCAAACTAGGTGAGGGTCGATAGTTCTCGCCTATGGTTGACCGGTGCAGTAAAAAAAGAAAACAAAGAAAGAAAAGAAAAGAGAAAAGAAAATAAAAGAAAAGAAATTCAAAATTTTAAAAAATTATAAAATTTGTCTACGTTAGTGTCGATCGTGTAGACCTATCAAATGTGTGGATTGGGTCACAAATAGTTCGACCTGAATTGACTTATTAATCCGTTTATGACCCATTTATACTCAATGTAATTTTCTTGACCCATACCTGACCCTACTTATACCTGACTCGACCCATATTGTCAAAACACTTTCATATTTAATTAAATCTAGGAAAACTCATACATAAATTGATATGAGAGGAGCGCAAAGTGAGTGAGGGCGAGATTGGGTAAGGGCGAGTGAGTTGAGTTGAGTTTAAATAAGTTGTAAATCCATTTACGACCCATTTATGATCCATTTAACACCCATATTAGATCTACACCTATTTACTAAATATAACTAACTCATTTATGATCTATTTACTAATAAATGGGTTAAGAAATAGGTTTATAACCTATTTTAACATGTCTACAGCCATGCCACGTAAGACAACTGGCGTCCTTGTCAGTAATTTCTGGTAAAAATTGGTCAGATGGACTACATTGATAAATTGTCAAAACGTTTAAGATTCATCGATTACAATTGAAAGGTTTAAGATTGAATTAGCACAAGTGCAACAAGGTTATGAGTTCTTTTGTTTTTTTCCCCTTATTTCATATAACTAAACCATCTCAATTGGACTGCTCTTATTTTATCCTCAATTGAAGTAAAACTTACTTTTTCTCACGTATCATTTCTTTTATGCCCGCTCATCTTTCGAGACATTAACATCTCTGGCACTAATTTTATGCACATCCTGCTGTTTAACAGACCAACTACTTAATTGAACGAGCCAAACAGTCGACCAGCCGCCTGTAGTTGGCATCGGCTGCATAGGAGAAGGCACGAGCGCTGGTCAAAGCCCCAAAGTTCCTCAAGTCTCGATCCGAAGAGGAGATGGAAGTAGAAACATATCACATTGATTTGATAAGCTGTCTTTCAAACTCATGGTAGATCACTTGGGAGTTCGATCTACATTTCAGTGAAGCCCATAGTCTATAGAAGCCCGTCTCAAAGCTGAAAGTGGCCCATATAAGTAGAGAGGCTGATTGAAAACTCAAATAAAAAAGTATCTACCAAGTAATTAGGTCCTCTGTCCCCCGGAACTTTAGGACTTTCTTTGTTCCGAAGCCTATAGATTGTATTCACGAACTCTATCCTATTAAAGGGAAAAAACCACAAAAAATCTCAAACTATGCCACAAGTGACACATTTACCTCGAACTTTTCTTGTGACACCAAAAATCCCAAACTATGCTATTTGTGACATTGTCGCGACCCTAAAAAAAAATTAATTCATTTTCTCGGGCTAATGGATTATTAAGACTAATCTTAACTCGGGTCCTCCCAAGCCCTACCAATTCGCAACTTAAGGTTTAAGTTCTTAACATGCAAATGTTTTCACGCTTGGAGTCGCCACTAATCATTTTACGGTAGGCTGATTAGGAACCTAAATAAAACATAGGGAGATATGTTTTATTCCTACGAACCAGAGATTCTAAGTCCGGGGACTTGATTACGCTAGATCTAGTCTAACGCCCTTTCGGTACCTTTCCATTTCAAAAATATTTTGGCAGGCAGTTTGGATCCATTTTAATTTAGTCACTAACATTTGAGATTTTCATGCGGGTGCGCAAACCACCAATTTAACACCCAAGAAAGCGTTAAATAAATTGCAAGTTTGGAAGGAAAACTTACCTCGAATCCAGCAAGCATCTGCATTGTTAGCTAGAAAATCACATCAATCAACCCTAATATGATTTCTAATTAACAAGCATTCACTCAATTTCCTTTGTTTTGATTTTCAATTATTTAAATGCAATCTAGCCTATATGCAATGACGTGCAAAAATATGACATGCAAATTAATGTAACCTAGCATGCAAACTATATGACACACGATGACGTGACCTAATTCTAATGACGTGCAATGATATATTTTTTTGGTATTTTCTCTTTATGAAATTCGAAATTAAATGAAATTCGGAATAAAAACATGCCTAAATTATCATGCAAGCTAACGACTTCTATTTTTGGTATTTTCTATTTAAAATTCGAAATTCAAAAATACCTAAGTTAACATGCAATCTATGATGACTTAATCTACTCTAGAATGATTTCTTTTTGGGTTTTTTTTTATTAAAATTCGAAATAATAAAATAACGTGAATAATCCGTTAGAATTTGAAGTAATACCTAATTTAAATTAGGAAACTTGTCACGTTAAATCCTAATTTAAATTAGATATTTATCTTATCCTTCGGGATATATTCAAAAACCCTAGACATGCAGAAATTCTAATTTAAATCAAAACAGATTTTTTTTTTGAAATTTTCTGTTTATTTGAAAAAGGATAACAATTAAACAAATAAGGATAACAATCAAAATTCAAATCAACCACGCGATCCGCCAAATTTGTTTCAAACTCGGATTAGGCACAAGAATCGAATTATCGGTCATATCTATAGGGTTATAGATATTAACGGATAATTGATTATTCGAATTTGGAAAGCTAATGAAATTCATCATCGTATCTAAGTGATTATAGATAGGATGATAATTTCCCGTATCGCCGCGTATCGGACCTTAGGGTTAAGGTCAAATAGTCGTCCAGATACGTTGCTAAATTAGGAAATTTTCCTAATTTGAATATTCGAAAATATTGCGGATATCTAAAACATTATCTTAAAGATATCTAATATTCCAACATGACATTCACGCAATATTTCAAACGGTTCAAATCAGGAAATTAAATATTTGAAAGTGCATCAGATAATATCATTACCTAATTTGGATAATTACCAACTTCGAATTGGCTCAGGATCGGGATTGACGACCGGCGACGACGGGATGGCGTCGATGGCGAGGCACGACTCCGGCGTGACTCACCGCAACACGGCGGGGAAGCTCGGCGCGGCGGCTGCGGCGAGGAAAGGGATCACCGGTGGGGCCGATCCGGCGACTTCACCGGCAAGGACAGCGGCTGTTCGGTGAGGCGTGACGCGGCTCCGGTGACGGGCGGCTGTTCCGCTGGGGACTTCCACGGCTTGGGCTGATTTTTGCCGAGACTACTCTCGGTGAAGCTTGCATGGACGTCCCTTCCCCTTGGCGTTTACTGCATGAGTCAACAAATCAAACAAGTCTTCTGCATGGGGAGTTCGGTGATGGTGCAAGAATTAAGGGGAAAAGAATAAAATAAGATGCAAATATTGCATCTTGATAGAGAACAGCCCCTCTTTTTTTTTTGTATTCTTCTCTTCAACGTGTATTGCCCCTATGAAGAAACTTGGACTTGGGCGTGAATTTTTGAAGCGTCCGTTGACTAGTTCAACCAAGAAGCCTTCATGTACGTTGCATGGGGGGATCTCAAGGCTGTGGCTGCTTCGAGGACACCAGGGAGAAGCCACGATATGCAGTTCTTGAACGTCTCGGTGGTGGAGTGGCGTTGGCGGTGAAACAGAAAGGCGGAGCGGCGGTCCGCGCGGTGAGGCACGGCGGTCCGCGCGGTGGGGCGCGCGGGCGGCGGCTCCGGTGGCTGAGGCGCGACGGCGACGGCGCGCGGGGCACGGCGCGTAGCGGTGGTAGCACGCCGGTCCTCTCTCTTTCTCTCTCTGAATTTTTCTAATCTGAAAATTGTGTGTTCCCCCCTCAATTTGACCTAATGTGATGCTTATATAAGCTAATCCTAGGTCAAATTAAATGGGCTCTAATCCTAGTGGGCTTAGGTTAGGGCTTAGGCTTAATTAAAATTTAAATGGGCTGATTTAATTAATTAAAATGATGGGCTGAATTAACCTAAGTTTTAATTAATTAAACCAAACATATCAAATCGAGCCCAAATTAAATCAATCGAGCCCGTTTGACATTGAAATTCCGAGCCCGTGCATTCCCGAGCGTCCCGTTTTTTGTCCGATGAATTTTAAGCTCGCTCGCCATCGTCGGTCCGATGCAAAAAAGGAAAAAAATGCAATTAAACTAGAATGAGCCTAAACTACATGTTATGCAATTTAAATGTTTTTGTTTAGGGGTTAAAATTAATCCCTAATTTTCTATGTAAATTAACACTAAATGATGCGCCGGAATTTAGGTGTCAACAGACATATTCACTCAATTGTATTTTAGTCCATGAGCATTTTCTTCTTCTTTTTTTTTCATTTATTTTCTTTTCCAGCGAAGGCGGCCCTCTCTCGACTCAGGCGAGGGTGACCCTTGCTCGACGTCGGCAAAGGTCGCCCTTGCCTGGGTCAGCGAGGGCGGCTCTCGCCCGACTCAAGCGAGAGCGACCCTCGCTTGACACCGATGAGGGTCACCCTTGCTCGACACTGGTGAGGGTTTGTCGCGACCCTAAAAAAAAATTTCTCATTTTCTCGGGCTAATGGATTATTAAGATTGAACTAAACTCGGGCCCTCCCAAGCCCTACCAATTCGCAACTTAGGGTTTAAGTTCTTAACGTGCAAATGCTTTCATGCTTGGAGTCGCCACTAATCAGTTTGTGGTAGGTCGATTAGAAACCTAAATAAAACATAGGGAGATATGTTTTATTCCTACGAACCAGAGATTCTAAGCCCGGGGACTTGATTACGCTAGATCTAGTCTAACGCCCTTTCGGTACCTTTTCATTTCAAAAATATTTTGGCAGGCAGTTTGGATCCATTTTAACTTAGCCACTAACATGTGAGGTGTTCATGCATGTGCGCAAACCACCAAATTAACACTCAGAAATCATTAAATAAATTACAAGTTTAGGAGAAATTACTTACCTCGAATCGAGCAAGCATCTGCATTGTTAGCGAAAAATCATACATACAATCCTAATATGATTTCTAGTTAACAAAGCAACTCATTCAATTTCTTTTCTTTTTGGATTTTCAATTATTTAAATGAAATCTAGCCTAGTTGCAATGACGTGCAAAAATGACACGTGAATTAATGCAACCTAACATGCACTCTATATGGCACGCGACGACGTGACCTAATTCTAATGACGTGCAATGACATATTTTTGGTATTTTCTCATTGAAATTCGGAATTAAAATGAAATTCGGAATAAAAAACATGCCTAAAATAACATGCAACCTAATGACTTCTATTTTTGGTATTTTCTGTTTGAAATTCGAAATTCAAAAATACCTAAGTTAACATGCAATCTATCCTAATTTATTCTATCCTAGAATGATCTTTTTTGGGATTTGTGATTAAAAATTTGGAATAATAAAATAACGTGAATAATCCGTTAGAATTTGAAATAATACCTAATTTAAATTAGGAAACTTACCACGTTAAGTCCTAATTTAAATTAGATATTTATCTTATCCTTCGGGATATATTCAAAAACCCTAGACATGCAAAAATTCTAATTTAAATCAAAACAGAAATTTTTTTTTGGGTTTTCTTTTTATTTGAAAAGGAAAGAAATCAAAACAAGGATAACAATCAAACTCAAATCAACCACGCAATCCGCCAAATTCGTTTCAAACTCGGATTAGGCACAAAAATCAAATTATCGGTCATATCTAAAGGGTTATAGATATTAACAGATAATCGATTATTCAAATTTGGAAAGCTAATGAAATTTATCATCGCATCTAAGTGATTATAGATAGGATGATAATTTCCCGTACCGCCGCGTATCGGACTTTAGGGTTAAAGTCGGATAGACGTCCCAATACGTTGCTAAATTAGGAAATTTTCCTAATTTGAATATTTGAAATATCGCGGATATATCAAACATTATCTAAAGATATCTAAATATCCATGTGATAATCACAAAATATTTCAGAAACATGCAAATTAGGAAATCAAATATTTGAAGAAAATATTCAGAATATATCCACTTACCTAATTTGAAAATACTTTCAAATTTGAACTCGGATCGAGCTCGTGGATCGGGATCGGGAAACCGATGACGAGACGGCGACGGCGACATCAACAACACCGGTGACAGCGGTGGCAGCGACGTCGGGACAGCAGCGTGCTCGGTGGCTTTGCCGGCGGCGGCCTCGTTTTCTCGAACAGAAAGTCAAGGAATCAACCCCAAAACTTGCAAAAGAGCAAAATCCAAAGTCGGGGTGTAGAGATCAAGCACGGCGAGGCGTGGCTGGTCGTCTTAGTGCGACAAGGATGACTCGACGTCGTCTCAGGACCATGACTCAACCAAGATAGTAAGATAGCATGTCATCACGGCGGAGGAAAGACTCGCTAGATGGTGCTTCGTTGGACCCACATAAATGGACGGCGGTATGGATGGTCATAGCAAGTGTGATTTGGAATGAATGTCTCGCGTACTCCACCTTGAACTCTGTAAGTTATGGTAATAATAATAAAAAATAGAGTTGAGGGGCTTATCTAGTGGTGGACGTGACTTTCCGCAAGAAGGAATTTTCGGTCTCTCCCCCAAACTCTTCTCTTGGCTTTTTATCTCTGCATGTGCAGACTTCGTTGACGTGGTTTTGCTTCTCCTCAACGTTGCTGAAGACGTTGACGTCTTCAAAGCTGTGGAAGACGCGAAAATCGGCTGACGTGAAGCTCTTCAAGGCAGGCTGTGGACGTGCATGGATTGGCAGCAACGGGAACGCGGGCAACGTCAGGACGCCTTGGGGAGTTCTCGTTTGACTGGAAGAACGTGGACTGAGGAGCGGCTGTGGTGTGGTGCGGAGGTGGCGCGGCGACGTGCGGTGCCGCGGTGAGCGGCGGCGGCGATGACGTCGTGCTCGGAGGGTGGCTCCGTCGCGCAACGAGGACGATGGTGCGACACGGCCGAGATGACAAAACCAACTTCTCTCTTGTATGTGCTCTCTAAAATTTTCAGATCTAAAATTGTGTCCTTCCCTTCATTTTGACCTAATGTGATGTTTATATAGACTAATCCTAGGTCAATTTAGATTGGCTCTAATCCTAGTGGGCTTAGGCTTGGGCTTAGGTCTAATTAAAATTTAAATGGGCTAAATTAATTAACTCAACATTACTAAATTAAGCCCAATTTAAAACAACCAAGCCCTAGCGACGTGAAATTCCCAGCCCTTGAATTCCCGAGCATCCCGTTTTTTGTTCGATGAATTTTAAGCTCTTTCGCCGACGCCAATTTGACGTAAAATAAAATGCAATTAAACTAAATGAACCTAAACTATATGTTATGCAATTTCAATATTTTTGTTTAGGGGTTAAAAACTAATCCCTAATTTTCTATGCAAATTACACTAAATAAATGTCGGTGAAATTTAGGTGTCAACAGGGTTGCCCTTGCCTGAGTCGGGTGAGGACCGCCCTCGCTCACCCAGGCAAGGCGACTCTCGCTTGACGTCGGCGAGGGCAGCCCTTGCCGGAAAGGAAAAAAATAAAAGAAAAAAGCAAAAAAGATGAAAATGCCCATAGACTAAAGTACAATGGGATAAATGTGTCACAAATAGCATAATTATGGGTTTTTGGTATCACAAAAAAAGTTCAAGGTAAATGTATCACATGTGGCATAATTTGAGATTTTTTGTGATCTTTTCCTCCTATTAAATGAATAAGTTTTTTCTAACAAAAAAAAAAAAACAAACCAACAACTTTTGTGTCATAAAGCATCGTTGGCCTTATTATCATCTTATAGAATTTTGGGTTAATATAATGAGTAATTCTACTCTGATACACTTATAACAAATTTATTCTAAATTAATTTTTTGATTACTAAAAACCCAAAATTAGTATACTTATGATAAATTTACCCTTCATTTATTTCCATTAAATCAGATTAATGCAAAAAAAATCACAAACTAGTGTGATAAACGGAGGGTAAAACTAAAAAAAACAAAGTTAAATTACTTTTTTAAATGATGCGTAACAGTTTTGAATTTTACCCTCCTTTTGTCACACCATTTTGTGATTCTTTTTTGTATTAATCCGATTTAATGGAAATAAACGTAGGATAAATTTATCACAAGTGTACTAGTTTGAAATTTTTCGTAGTATTAACCCTAGAATTTTTGCCTCAAGTTTAAATGATATTCTTTTTATCGCATAGACGCATCTCTTCCCTTCATCCATCCAACATGTATACTTATGAAATAATTCAAAGAGTAGACTATTGTATGTCAAGTTGAGCATGAATAATCTCACAATACCATCACACATCAATACTAGGAGTGAGCACGGTTCCAGGGTAGAATCGGGAACCAAAGAACCAAACTAGCGGATCCGGTTCGGTTCTCGATTCTAGGGTAGGAGGTTCCAGTTCCCAGTTCCAATTTTTTAAGAACTGCCGGTTCCGATTCTCGATTCTTATAGGAACCAGAACCGGGCCCAGAATCGGAACCAGAATCGACACTCTCTCTCTTACTAAAAAGTAAAAACCCTAACTTTCTTAGGGTGTACATGGAATGCATTTCAAAACAGAATGGTTTTTGTTAAAAAATTTCCGGAATGCATTTTGGAGCGGTTTTTGCATTCTAGAATAAAAATGCATTTGCTAAAAATACTTGATTCCAGAATGTATTCTTGATTTCAGAATGAGTTTTTAACAAAAAAAAAAGAGAAGTTACTTTTTGTAGCTTCTTGATTCCGGAATGCATTCTCCCTATTTTTTCACAAATTTTTTTTTCAGAAAATGCATAAAAATTGAAAAATTCTAGAAAAATTCATAAAAATTTCCAAAAAATGGCTTAAAAAGAGTCAAACTTCAGGAAAATATTGAATTTGGCGAATTTTTTTAAATAAAAAAATAAAAAATTTTAAAACTTAACAGAAAAACTTAAAATACATGTGGCCACCTACTTTGAGTGAAATTTAAATTTTTTGAAGTACCCAAAAAAATAAAAAATTTCAAAACTTCACAAAATGGCTTAAAATACTTGTGGCCACCTACTTTGAGTGAAATTTAAATTTTTTGAGGTGCCAAAAAAAGAAAAATAATAAAATAATAAAAAATTTCAAAACTTCACAAAATGATTTAAAATACCTGTAGCTACCCACTTTGAGTGAAATTTAAATTTTTTAGGTGTAAAAAAAAATAAAAAATTTCAAAACTTCACAGAATGGCTTAAAATACCTGTAGCCACCTACTTTGAGTAAAATTTAAATTTTTTGAAGTGCCCAAAAAAATAAAAAATAAAAAAAATTCAAAACTTCACAAAATGGCTTAAAATACCTGTGGCCACCCACTTTGAGTGAAATTTAAATTTTTTTAGGTGGCCAAAAATAATTAAAAAAAATTAAAAATTTCAAAACTTTACAAAATGGCTTATAATATGTGTGCTACTCACTTTGAGTAAAATTTAAATTTTTTTAGGTGAAAAAATCAACAAATCAAATATAGATTTCTGTTCTAGAAATTAATTTCTATAACAGAATTAGTCATGCTTTACTAAATAGATTTCTCCTCAAAAAATCAATTTCTGACAAGAATTCTAGAAATCAATTTCTAGCAAGAATTTGATTTCTGAAGCAAAATGACTACCATTCACACCCTTAGTTTCTTTCCAAATTTCCTCTCAGTTGGTCGCTCCTCCATTGCACCCTCTCTCCCACTCCCCACACCCAAGACTCAACGAGACCCTCTCGCCTCTCCTTGCTCTGTTTGACGTCTGCCTCGGCTCTTCCTCTGTCTTCATCAACCGCGGTTTGGCTCGTCTGTGGCGGAGGTGGGCTTCACTTCACGGCTTTGAGCAACATCCTTTGTCTTCGTCTTCGTTCGGGTTCACGCGCCGCCGCATGCGCACCATCTTGAGTTCGCTGTCTCAGCTCTTCCTCCTCTCGTCTCTCCGCAAGATCTGCGTCGCTTCTTGCCGGACGTGGTTCCTCTCCGGGCAAGGTTTGTGTCAGCCTCCAAGTTTGAAAAAAAAATTGAAAACGCGCTTGTTCTTTTTCTTTATTTGGGTTGCGCTCGCGGGAGGGGATAGGGGGGAAGGATGGTTGGAATTCAATTATTCAACTTCTGAATGTTTCAGACCCCAGACCCAAATCCACAGAACAAATACTTCTACATAAGTTACAGAGATTTATTTCTGATTTGAGCAGAATTGAAGAATAGTACTTGCAATTTTCATGTTGTTTAGGTGTCTATTGGGACTCTGGGAACGCAAAGTAGACATTACTATGCCAGAGAGCGTACATAAGTCATTCCAAAAAAACAATGAGCAAACTCATCCGGATCCAACATCTCGGGAAAGCAACTGATTGTCTCTGTGTTTTTTTCCAGATTCCGTTCGATTGCGCTACTGTAGAGGTTTCTCTGAGCATTGATTCGGGAGGAAACTTGTTAGCTTGCAGACATAACTTCCTAGCTGTTTGCTTGGCTAGTGTTGTTTGTTTGATTTAGGAGGAAAATATTTTGAGTGTGTCTTAAGCCTTTGGGTTTGCAAATCCTTGCCAATCTTCCTTGGGTCATATCTGCTCTGCTTTCCTTGTATTAGATTTGCTTTAGTATTATTAGAATTCTTTGGTTTTCTTGTTGCTCCTGCATCAAAAGATTTTAAAGTGTTGATGGTGTCTTATAGTGGCATATGGCTCATCAGTTTGTATGTTTTAATTGAACATAAATGTTACAAAGAGCAGTTTCAATCATCATTACCTTTGTGTTCATTGATAATTCTTTTTCCTTTCATCTTCAATCTCATCTTCTTTTATTCTCCTGCTGCGTGAATTTGGGGGGGGGGGGGGGAAGGATGGGGACATATTTGAGGCTTGAGAGTTGAGCAAAAGAGATAAAGAGATATGCAGCGATGAAAGAACTAATACTGAAGCAAGGACATCATATGTTACTCTTAATGTTATTGCTAAAGTCCTTCATAGTTGTCTATGAACTGCATAAATGGTAGCAACTGACAACTCTAATATAAACGATATTTGACTTTCGCAGCTCAGAGTGAAGATATTGGATAAACAGCTACACAGTTTGCTAGAGCAATTGGTAGCAAAGCAGGTAATTTAATTGTTTAAGTGATGTGCACTTCTTCCTAATAAAAAATTCAGGCAACTTTTCTGGAGGAAGACATTAGAAGTCGTTCTGTTAATTGTAGGCCCAAGCAGAAGCCTTGGTGAAGCCATCTTCATGATTTCTTACTTAAAATTTTTCTATTGAGAAGGCCCAGGCTACAAGGAGATCGAAACAGAGTTCAAGCTTTGATACTGTCCGTGACTCACCAACTTATTCTTTAAGAGTTGCTAGAGATAACGGGCTTGGGAATGCTGATGCTGGTGTTGGAGGATTTTCCGACAGTAAGGTAGTTACCCTATCTTTCCCCTTCAATTGGTATCGGGCAATTATAGTTTAGTTCTATCTAGGCATTTGTAAATTTGGCATTATATCCTCTGAATATCACATCGGGGCATTGTGTATGTATCATTTAGATGATCTACTATTGCGTTTATTTTCGGTTTGTTTTGTTTAATGCAAAACGAAATTAAAAAAAAGAACTTGTTGGAACCTGGAACTGACCCTGGAACCTGTGACAGGGTAGGTTCCATGTTCCACGTTCCGACGGGTAAGTTCCATGTTCCTCATTTTGAGAAACTCTACCCGAAAGTAGGTTCCAGGTTCCATGCAGAACTTACTCGTAACCTGGAACCGCATGGAACTTGGAACCGCCCACCCCTAATCGACACTCAACTAGAAGTTTGGTGGTCACCTCAACCGCAAATTCCATTTCTACCAGAAACATCACCAGCACTAACAAGACTAATATACAAATATAAGAACAAACTCACTCACTATCAACGAGCTTCAAAGCAAGCAAACACTCAGTCAATTTCTTCTTCCCCTGTTCTTCTTCTAGCCCATCAATAAATATGTTCAGGAATGTTCTGATTCAAGTAGATTTTCCCTTTCTGATTGCAATTAGCTGAAAACAAGAAGATTTATTCGAGCAAGCAAAAGTGAGCGCTTCATTGATCATTCACCGTATAGATAAAGGAGGCATCAACTAGTGTTAGGTAATTAGTTTCTCCAGTTCCTCTTGGCATGGAAAACGGCATGAAGTCTGACACATCCACGGTTAATCTCAATTGATGCAAATCACTTTGCTATCGGTGCTACCGAAAAATGAGAATCTGAATTCAGTAGCATCCCCATTAACGACCTTGAACATCTCCTTCAGGCAAGCAAGCTTATCCTGCAAACGCGGACCAACTGACCGCTAAGGATGCAATGGGGAATCGCTGGCAGCCCGGAGCTTCACCTCCCACGATCGGCCTGACTAAATAAGAGTGACCATTTGCAGGTCTTCTCGAATGTATGTCTCTTTGAACTCCCGGGGAATGTTCTGCTCACATGGTAGTTTGATGACCAACCAATTTATGATGAGAACGAGCGTGATATAAACAGTGACATATTGTTGATTTGGAGGCATAGAAGATGTGGATAAGTTAAGCTCTGGTCTACCACATATTTTCTATCAATATGATTTGGCAATATAACAACATTGAAAAATGGATACTCCGATTCAAATTCGCTAGCTTTTCCATGAGCAGTGACAGGACTCGGACATGGAGACCCCTCCGAAGAGCTCTCTTGGCATTGAGACTGTTTGATTGCGATCCGACCTGCACTACAAAGAGGAGAATTCTCATAAGCACCAGTATGAACTTTTCATGAATTGGTAATGAAAGGATTTAACGTGGATCGCAAATCAATATCCCTGATCATTTTCATGCCCTTCCCAGAAGATATAACCAAGTCAATTTCGCACCTCCAAAATCATTATCTCATCAATCAACAAACGAAGAGCTTCTTAAGAGGTTTTTTTAGGATTTGAAATCGGATTTAGACTAGAAAGTGCATCAGCAGAAACATGAGTCATGAAGCAACGAGTGATTGACACCTCCAAATGTAGATTTGAATGTGGTGCAATCAGCAAGCGTGCAAATCAATTACTATGAAACTCGCAAACCCTACAGCAAATTTCATCGTCTGGGAAGGCTCATAACTAAGGAAGAAAAAACAGAAAGAAAGTGCAGCTTTTCTGGATTCATCGATACTGAACTGAACAAAGGAGGTGTAATTAGGAATACTGAATTCCTAGGTGATTTAAACGGCGTCCATCACTGCTGAAAATGAAGACTCTGAACACTGTCATCCCTATCAATGAGCTCAAACATGCAGATCTCTTACATGAATACCCGTTTCTCTTGTGAATGAGGACCAATCGGTAGAGAGAAATGCCATATCTTTGCGTTTAGAGCTCCTCAGCTTCACCTGCCACGATCTAGCTGATCACATGAGAGACGCAATTTGCTTGCTCTTTTGAACTTGTTTCCTGAAAAATTTATGAGGGGCGCTCCACCCAATCGGTGTTTGAACAACCAATATACGATTAAGAAAGGTGATAAGATAAGGATACACTTAGGAGAGAAACACGCATGACATGTAGATTTTTGATTCAATTTGCTAGTTTCAGGAGTTTCAATCAACCGTTTTCACTTGCTAGTGGAAGTTATCATTCATAACCACTTAACCTGCAATTTTGCGTCTGAATGTCAAAATATATGCTCCAGGACAAGAACTGAAGCTGTT
Organism: Syzygium aqueum; assembly: GCA_031216185.1. Lineage (NCBI taxonomy): Eukaryota > Viridiplantae > Streptophyta > Magnoliopsida > Myrtales > Myrtaceae > Syzygium > Syzygium aqueum. Next base: position 21,744,706 of record CM062233.1, read on the forward strand.
TGAACTTGGCCAAGAACAAGGTACGAGCCCTCTGAATCTTCAATTTCCACGACATTTTCCTCTTCTTGTGAGAGGAATTCTCCCTCAGGGCTTGATACATCACAGACGAACACATCAAGTCCTAAACCGGGCTTCCAATAAAGGTGCTAAGAGCAATTGCCACCCAGATCACAACTAAATCTCAAACTTGGAATGGTAGGGGCCGCGCGAACACAGGCCCCCGCTGCCACAAATTATGACGTAGGCTCAGCCGCTATGGGCTGACCTTAAAAGAGCGCCCCTCCGAGAGTGCAATGGAGGTCGCTAACCTAGGCTGTGGGCCTTCTTGATCGCCCATTGACCCGTCCAGGTAAGTATGTTGGAATTGTCTCCTAGGCTGTCTCTTGTACTCTGTCCACCTCCTCTCTTCTGCTTCGTTCCCCATGTGGGACTCCCGAAAACAGCCTTCTCAACCGAGCTAATGCCTGCATGGTGTGCTGTATTGTAGCCTGCCGTATAATTTGGGGATCTTTGCCTCCGCAGTGAGCATGTAATATCCACACACCCAGAAACTCTGCTTCTTTTTTTTTCGAGTGTGTTGCTTCCACTTGTCACGAAATTGGGCTACCGGATGCCTCGTCCGGAACTCTGATTGAATCCGCGCCAACATTCACCCGGCGGCCAGAGGTCATTGAAAATGGCAGCACCACGCATAACCTTTTATTTTCACCTTCTTTTCGATGGGCATGACCATCATACCTTTTTGTTTTATGCTGAAATGGTTGTAAGGACTAAATATTTTGATCTATCACCATAGAGATTTTGCTATAGCTTTATATGTTGGTCAAATGTTCTACCAAAGGTAGTGATTATAAAATGTACATAGTACGTGCTTGATCCCATTGTGAGATAATTATCGGCAAAAGAACACTACAAGTGCCATAACTTGTGTACGCGCTCACTTTGGTGCCATAACTTTTTTTTGGATCACTTAAGTGCTAAAATTTTTGAAAAACGATCACTTAAGTGCTAAAATTTTTGAAAAAACTTCACTTAAGTGCCAACTCCGGTGCCGTACACAATTTTTAGCCGGAAATCCGACGTGGCATTTTTTTATTAATTTCTGAAGCTGACGTGGCTCGCCGGAGATTGGCACTTCAGTGATCGTTTTTCAAAATTTTTAGCACTTAAATGATCGTTTTTAAAAAATTTTAGCACTTAAGTGATCATTTTTCAAAAATTTTAGCACTGAAGTGATCCAAAAAAATTTATGACACTTAAGTTATCGTTTTTCCTCCGACTTGGCACCAAAGTGATCCGAAAAAAAGTTATGGCACCAAAATGATCTCCGTACACAAGTTATGGCACTTATAGTGTCCTTTTGCCGATAATTATCACTCATCGAGCTGTGGTTTGCTTGATCATTTCTTTCAACCTTTCAGGTTTCTTACACAACGCATAGGAGTGCTTCGATGTGAGGATTTTGGGCTACACTTTTTTGGTATTAGCTTTTAGCCGAAGTGTATATGTTTTTGGTACAGTGGGTTACGACTGTTTCGAGATTTCGTTCTCTTGATGGACCTCCTCTGTGTTGTTCCTTTTCCTTGAATCGATATAGGGTGTGACAATGTTAAACATAGGACTATCATTTAACGTCACCGCTAGACATCCCCAGCTTTTACAATTGTTTTGCATACACAAACCTCATCGACTAGTTTGGATGAATGCCATGTCTACATTTGAGTTTTAGAAGAATTGATTTGCTCTCAAAGATTGGCTTCAAAACACATGATGATGAAGTGTATATATATCGTTCTATATAAACAAGATCTTACACGGTTTGTACATGAAATAGAAACAGTTATGACAGGTAGGTATAGACAGTAGGCCTGGGAAGGGAATTTTGAGAAGCTTCCTTGATATCCATGAATTTATATTTTAACCAAAGTTTTAATTTGATGCCACTAATTTGGTGATTTTAACATTTACCCACCTCAAAACTTTATGAATTAGCAGTTGGAAAGAAAGAAAAAGAAGTTTTTACATGCCATTGGTTGATCTTCAGTAATCTTCTACACGCACGCGAGTCCAATAAGGTGTTAAATAGTGCTTGGAATTCGATGCTTCTTGCATCATATGTGGTCTTGGAGTCACGAGAAATGATCAAGGCTTACTTTTCCTTCTTTTTGCTCTTATATCAAATATAATTTGTCTTCCACGTCAATTTTTCTTCTTAGTTTCTTTTATCACGACGTCTGTTTTTATTTATTTTTGGTCTAAAACGACGTCTGTTTGAGTTGGCCAAAATAGTGAGCTTCCGAGGCTGTCACTATCTCCTCAATTATTGCTGAGGCGTTAAAGGAAAAAAAGTGGTAACTTAATTCGAAAGAAAATGATAAATCCCTCAAATAAAAATTGATACTTTCGTGTAAGAGTTGATAAATTTAAGACCCTGATAAAAAAGACAAATAAAATTGATAAAAGATAAGAAAAGTTGGTAATTTATAAACTATGATAGAAAGTTAACGATTTCGTGAAAGTTTCATTGAGTTATAAAATAAGTTACCGTGAAATTAGGTGACCGGAAATTTTTTCTGCAAATGGACTTTGATATCGATCAATTCTTTTAGAAGTCTACCAGTACGATCTTCGTTTTTTTTTTAATTTTAGAATGGAGTAGTAAAATAATCCGCTAGCCAAGGACAGAAGCAATGAAAGCTCAACACGATACGGTTCCAGTGGCGAATGGCGAAACAGATGACTCTTAGAACCTTGTCATCCTCGTGAAAGGCAAATACATTTCCTAGTTGCACACGCCTCATCGACAATGCAGAACACATTTGCCGGAGTTTGCTTTGAGATTACAGACACACGTTCCTCCATTACTACAGTTACAGAGATTCTTTTAATTTCGTCACTACAGTCACAGGTCGTCTACAAAAGAGTAAACAGCAGAGCCAACGTATTATTTTTCTTAAATAGTTAATGGCCTTGTCTGCTCTCGTTGACCCACTTGATTAAGTAATGAGAGGACGCAGTTCATTTTTGTAATAAGGCATATCTAATTCTTTCACTCGACTTCTCCTAAGAAAGAGAGAGGACACAACCATATGGAATAGATCGACACTAGCAATTCGTCGAATATTTTCATGGGTACAATAGTCAGTTTACCCGACTAAAGTGTGCTTCTTTTCCATAGAAAACTTTGTGAGTGACCACTTGTGCGAGATTATCTTAGACCTCAATGTAATCTAATAGCATTGAATATGTTCATCGATTACATACAGTTGTGGCAATCTAGGATGTGATGCAAGCATAAGGTGGAGCTGCCATGAATTGATTATTTGAAATGCCAAGTTTTTTGGGCCATGAGAAAGATTATCATTGTATAAGAATATCTTCATTGATTACATACAGTTGCGGCAATCTAGGGTGTGATGCAAGCATAAGGTGGAGCTACCATGAATTGATTATTTGAAACGCCAAGTCTTTTGGGCCACTAGAAAGATTATCATCGTACAAGAACTTAGGTATCTGAATGAACTCATAACCGAAAAGACTTTAAATGTGAGAACATTGATACCTAACTCATTGATTTTGGGACCATTGACAGCCATTAGATAAACAAAAGGGACGTGGATAGGCAGGCATAGTAGTTCGGTTTCAAGAACTTTCTCAAGCTGACCCCTGGGAGAGAATGTTGTAGCTTATCTTGTGTAGCAAAAACAAAGAAAGTGGAGCGAGTATTTTCTTTTCTTGTTAATGCTTCACCATACTCTACAGGAGAAAGAACATAAATGATGATAAAGTCTGCAACCTTATATTTAATTGGTAGCTGGAAAAAAAGTTGTAGGAATTTTAACCACAGTCTTGTGAAGCAACTATTATTGAACATGAATGATAAATAATCCTCCCAAGACTTCAAAAGCATCGTTTCCTTTTTGTCCATGCAACTATTATATCTAATCGTTCACTCGACTTCTCTCCTAAGAAAGAGAGAAAACAATCTTATGGAATAGATCGACACTAATAATTCCCGGAATATTTTCATGGGTACAAAATTCAGTTTACCCAACTAAAGTGAGCTTCCTTGCGATAAAATACTTTGCGAGTTATGACTTGTATGAGATTATCTTAGACCTCAACGCAATATGATAGAATTGAATATTTTCATCAATTATGTAGAGTTGCAGTAATCTAGAATGTGATGCAAGCAAAAGGTGAGGTTGACATGAATTGATTATTTGAAACACTAAGTCTTTTGGGCCATGAGAAAGATTACCATCATACAAGAATTTATGCATTTGAATGGACCCATAACCGGTAAGACTTTAAATGCGAGAACATCGATACCTAACTCATTGACGGCCATTAGATAAACAAAAAGGGACGCGGATAGGCAGGCATAGTAGTTCGGTTTCATGAACTTTCTCAAGCTGACCCCTGGGAGAGAATGTTGTAGCTTATCTTGTCTAGCAAAAGCGAAGAAAGTGGAGCGAGTACTTTCTTTTCTTGTTAATGCTTTGCCATACTCTACAGGAGAAAGATCATAAACGATGATAAAGTCTGCAACCTTATATTTAATTGGCAGCTGGAAAAAAGTTGTAGGAATTTTAACCAGCTTTTTGAGGAGTCTTGTGAAGCAACTATTATTGAACATGAATGATAAATAATCCTCCCATGCCTTCTAAAGCATTGTTTCCTTTTTGTCCATGCAACTATTATATCTAATCGTTCACTTGACTTCTCTCCTAAGAAAGAGAGAAAACAATCTTATGGAATAGATCGACACTAATAATTCCCGGAATATTTTCATGGGTACAAAATTTAATTTACCCAACTAAAGTGAGCTTCCTTGCGATAAAATACTTTGCAAGTTACAACTTGTATGAGATTATCTTAGACCTCAACGCAATATGATAGAATTGAATATTTTCATCAATTATGTAGAGTTGCAGTAATCTCGAATGTGATGCAAGCAAAAGGTGAGGTTGACATGAATTGATTATTTGAAACACTAAGTCTTTTGGGCCATGAGAAAGATTACCATCATACAAGAATTTATGCATTTGAATGGACCCATAACCGGTAAGACATTAAATGCGAGAACACCGATACCTAACCCGTTGATTTTGGGACCATTGACGGCCATTAGATAAACAAAAGGGACGTGGATAGTCAGGCATAGTAGTTCAGTTTCATGAACTTTCTCAAGCTGACCCCTGGGAGAGAATGTTGTAGCTTATCTTGTGTAGCAACAACAAAGAAATTGGAGCGAGTACTTTCTTTTCTTGTTAATGCTTCGCCATACTCTACAGGAGAAAGATCATAAACGATGGTAAAGTCTACAACCTTATATTTAATTGGCAGCTGGAAAAAAGTTGTAGGAATTTTAACTAGCTTTTTGAGGAGTCTTGTGAAGCAACTATTATTGAACATGAATGGTAAATAATCCTACCATGCCTTTTAAAGCATTATTTCCTTTTTGTCCATGCAACTATTATATCTAAATCGTTCACTCGACTTCTCTCCTAAGAAAGAGAGAGAAAACAATCTTACGAAATAGATCAATACTAATAATTCCTAGAATATTTTCATGGGTACAAAATTCAGTTTGCCCAACTAAAGTGAGCTTCTTTGCGATAAAATACTTTGTGAGTTACGACTTGTATGAGATTATCTTAGACCTCAATGCAATCTGATAGAATTGAATATATTCATCAATTATGTACAGTTGCAGTAATCTAGGATGTGATGCAAGCACAAGGTGGGGCTGACATGAATTGATTATTTGAAACACCCGATCTTTTGGGCCACAAGAAAGATTATCATTTTACAAGAACTTATGCATCTGAACGGACCCATAACCAGCACACATTAAATGCAAGAACATCGATCTTATCTTGCGTAACAAAAACAAAGAAAGTGGAGCGAGTACTTTCTTTTTTTGTTGATGCTTTGCCATATTCTACAGGAGAAAGATCATAAACGATGACAAAGTCTGCAACGTTATATTTAATTGGTAGCTGAAAAAAAGTTGTAGGAATTTTAACCAGCTTTTTGAGGAGTCTTGTGAAGCAACTATTATTGAACATGAATGATTAATCCTCCCATGCCTTTTAAAGCATCGTTTCCTTTTTGTCCATGCAACTATTATATCTAATCGTTCACTCGACTTCTCTCTGACGAAAAAGAGAGAAAACAATCTTATGGAATAGATTGACACTAATAATTCCTAGAATATTTTCATGGGTACAAAATTCAGTTTACCCAACTAAAGTGAGCTTCTTTGCGATAAAATACTTTGCGAGTTACACCTCAACACAATATGATAGAATTGAATATGTTCGTGAATTATGTACAGTTGTAGTAATATAGGATGTGATGCAAGCAAAAGGTGGGGTTGACATGAATTGATTATTTGAAACACCAGGTCTTTTGGGCCATGAGAAAGATTATCGTCGCACAAGAATTTATGCATTTGAACGGACCCATAACTAGCAAGACATTAAATGGAAGACCATCGATACCTAACCCATTGATTTCGAGACCATTGACAGCCATTAGATAAACAAAAGGGACATGGATAGGTAGGCATAGTAGTTCGGTTTCATGAACTTTCTCGAGCTGACCCTTGGGAGACATTGTTGTAGCTTATCTTGCGTAGTAAAAACAAAGAAAGTGGAGCGAGTACTTTCTTTTTTTGTTGATGCTTTGTCATATTCTACAAGAGAAAGATCATAACGATGACAAAGTCTGCAACCTTATATTTAATTGGTAGCTGGAAAAGAGTTGTAGGAATTTTAACCAGCTTTTTTAGGAGTCTTGTGAAGCAACTATTATTGAACAAGAATGATAAATAATCCTCCCATGCCTTTTAAAGCATCGTTTCCTTTTTGTCCATGCAATTATTATATCTAATCGCTCACTCGACTTCTCTCCTAAGAAAGAGAGAGAAAACAATCTTATGGAATAGATCAACACTAATAATTCCTGGAATATTTTCATGGGTACAAAATTCAGTTTACCCAACTAAAGTGAGCTTCTTTGCGATAAAATACTTTACGAGTTAAGACTTGTATGAGATTATCTTAGACCTCAATGCAATATGATAGAATTGAATATGTTCATCAATTATGTACAATTGCAGTAATCTAGGATGTGATGCAAGCAAAAGGTGGGGCTGACATGAATTGATTATTTGAAACACCAGGTCTTTTGGGCCACGAGAAAGATTATCATTGTACAAGAACTTATGCATATGAACGGACCCATAACCGGCACACATTAAATGTGCGAACATCGATCTTATCTTGTGTAGCAAAAACAAAGAAAGTGGAGTGAGTACTTTCCTTTTTTTTTTGGTGCTTCGCCATACTCTACAGGAGAAAGATCATAAACGATGACAAAGTCTGCAACGTTATATTTACTTGGTAGCTGGAAAACAGTTGTAGGAATTTTAACTAGCTTTTTGAGGAGTCTTGTGAAGCAACTATTATTGAACATGAATGATAAATAATCCTCCCATGCCTTTTAAAGCATCGTTTCCTTTTTGTCCATGCAACTATTATATCTAATCGTTCACTCGACTTCTCTCCTACGAAAAAGAGAGAAAACAATCTTATGGAATAGATCGACACTAATAATTCATGGAATATTTTCATGGGTACAAAATTTAGTTTACACAACTAAAGTGAGCTTCTTTGTGATAGAATACTTTGCGAGTTAGACTTGTACGAGATTATCTTAGACCTCAACGCAATATGATAGAATTGAATATGTGATATTCTGAATTTCGAGCCACTTTTGGGATTTAAGAAATGGTATTATCATCAATGCACTTTTTGTTATATCTCACTCAGAATTGGTCATTCTTGAGAATACTAACCTTTAGGGAGTGGCTAGTTAGGATTTCGGTACGCATGACTTAAGAACTCAAACCTGGATTGACACTTCGACCAAAAAATTGACGAGTGGATATTTTGGGCCATTATAAGCTGATACAAGAATGATTATGGAACAATTTAACAATGTTATACAATTGAGTCACGGGTGATTCCGTTTAATCGTTGTATGCATTCCGAAAGTTCCAAAATCAATTTCTAACGATCGTGTCATTCGGAACTAGTGATTGACTCTCGTAATCACATGACAACCGAAGTTCCCATGGCTCGAGTAAACTTAAATGTGGATCGATATCAAATCAATAACGGGTCGACATGCATAAACTCTAAAAGCCGCCCGTTAGTTTGATATACTCGAAAGTTGCATTTGATCAATTTTGGTAATGAATTGGAATCCGAACTTGGGTATCAAACTTTCAAGGATATCAAAATTATTTATATTGGATGACGCCGCATTAAGCTCGCTTTATTATCGGTTTGCTCAGAAATTCTCGAAAAAGTGGAAATTGACTTGGAAATTAGAAAAGACAATTTTACCCCTGAATGTTCTAGAGTTTAATTATTGAGTGGAAGGACATAATGGTCTTTTTACCCTAGTGGCCGAAAATTCTCTTGGACAACTTTGCCCTTGCCTTTTTGGTTAATTACAAAAATGCCTTTCTAGAAACCTTTTTACAAGATTTAATCTTGGCCTTTGGATGGAACTTAGAGAGCAAAACTTGATCTTAGCCTTTAGATCTTTGCTTGGGCATTAAGAACACATCTCAACCCTTGATCTTGATTGAAGTTTTAGCCCTCTTTCTCTCTCTTCTCACTTTCTCTTTTGTTCTCTCTCTTCATTTGCTCTCTCATTCTCTCCCCCTTTTGGCCGTGAGCCTCACCACCACCCACTAGCACCTCAGCCCACATCCCTTGGTCACCATGGACCGCCATGAGCCGCCCCCAAGCTGCCGATCACGCTTGGATCAGCCGCCGTTAGCCGGATTGCCGTTTGGCCGCCACCATTCTTCGGGAATTCCAGATCTGGCCGTGACTTGCTGCTACTGTTTGGGTTTGGTTCTTATCTTAAATTAGTGGTAAGTAACTTCCTAAACCTTGATTAGGTTAGTAGGTTACCAATGGATAGTGTTTAGGGGTTGTTAGGTTAATTTAGGGTTTATTTCAGGAGTTAATTTAGGGGTTATGGTAGATGCTGAATTAAGGATTTGTTGGTGGCTGGATTTGATGATTATATGGTTGATTTGAATGTTAAGATAGGTAGATTATGTGACTTGAGCTTAAGCATATGTTTAATGTTGCTAATTGTGCTTAATTTGGCTAATTATGATTGTTTATTGGTTGGTTTAATTAAATTCGTGGGTTAGTCTTATGGCTACAATAATCATGTGGTAGGGGCTGAATTGGATAATTTGGACATTGATCATATGACCCCCATTGATTCTAGATTGGTTAATGTTAATTTAGGGGCTTAATTATCATGATTATGTGCTAATTTTAATCGCATGGTTTGGATTAAATTAGGATGTGATAAAAGTTAATCATATGGCTTATTAGAGATTTGAAGTTAATTGTGTGACTTTGATTGACAATTGCATGGCTAATTAGTCAATTATGTACTGATTAAACGTTTAATGACGATTGAATGGTGGATTAGTTGTTTAATACCGATCGCATGGTTAAATTGTTTAATCATATGGTTAATTTATTTAATCATAGGTGAGTAGTTGACTATGGCTTGATCGTGCGGTTGGAACGATGATTTCGTGGTCTAGAACGAAGTTCGTATGGTTGAAATTGATATTTCATGATTGATCATACACTTGATGAATAATTGTAGGATTTTAAAAGTGGATCTTGTGGTTAATTATGGCTATTGTTGACTTAGCATGTCATATTGTGATCATATATTGATATTTGATACGAAAATGAGTGTGATTCATGGTATATTTATCCGTAGTAAATTGCATGTCATAAACACTTGCATTGGCTAATTAAGGAAGATTAAAATTGGCAATATGTGGTTGTTTACGTGTGTGGCCATGATGAGTTCCGTCTAAGATGAGTTCTAGACGATGCCCGATGGAAGTTCGGATGTTGTCTGGTACCCAACTTGTCAAGGGGTTCGATCCTAAACATTGCCGATCGTGGTGGAGGTCGGATCGATGGTCCTAAATGGAATGCCGTTCGGTACTCGACTTGTCGGGGGGGGGGGGGGGGTTCAATCCCGGACGTTGCCATGCCTAAAGTAGTTGGGTGATGCCTGGCTATGCCGGAAGATCGGCGGGAATTCGGTGCGACCTATGGTGGGTCGTTAATAATCTGAACAATTTCGAGTGTTATGTGCATATGGCATGATTTGCGCTTGATTATAGGATAAAATCATGAGGTGCGGTATAGGATGGGCCGAAGTGATGTCATCTTTTAATCGAGACTCGTGTGAATGATTGAGTATGTCTGGATTATTATTATTGCTGTTATGCATTTTGATAGTATGCCATGGTTGTGATGCAATTCGAGACTTTGCATAGTACGTGGTACCATTATTCGTTTGATAGGAACTTACCTTATTGGTTAGAATTGCATGATTAGAGTGCCGGAGGTACGTATTGCCCTAGTCGAGGCTTAGGTAGTTTACTTATTGAAATTTTATCTCATTCCCCGTTGTTAAATATTTCAATCCCTCGACTTTGATTATGATTGAGCCTCCACTACGTTTCGGGGTACCAATGGAAACGAAGCATTGGGTGACTAAGTACCCAGTTGGTGAGGATGGAACACCGCCAGGATGCCGTGGAGGTTTTTGATAGGATTAGAAATTCTTATCTTTTAGGAGCTCCTCTTTTGATTAGAGTAGTGGAGTAGATCGGCCACATTATCCCTTTTTTAGTATCCGTGGTCTGAGTTTTTGGCATTTAGAAAGGCTTGTATATGTTATCACTGTATGTGATGCTAAGTTTATAAAATGGTCTGTTGGTTTGTTTAAATTGTCTTTCTCTATTATCCCGTTTGAATGTTTGTTGACTGGGGTGTTTGTTTGGCTTTTGCGTTTGTTCTCTTATTCGATGGTAACGGGTCGACGATGAATCTTGAGAGTCGCATTCTTAACGATCGCGGCGAGATGTTACGTGTTCGTAGGGTATGGGGTGTGACAGAATATGTTCATCGATTATGTACAATTGCAGTGATCTAGGATGTGATGCAAGCACAAGGTGGGGTTGACATGAATTGATTATTTGAAACACCAAGTCTTTTGGGCCACGAGAAAGATTATCATAGTACAAGAACTTATGCATCTGAACGGACCCATATCCGGCAAGACATTAAATGCGAGAACATCGATCTTATCTTGTGTAGCAAAAACTAAGAAAGTGGAGCAAGTACTGTGACATTCTGAAATTTTACCCACTTGAAATTTATGAAATGGATGATTTTATGAACGTACTTGTAGTTAGATCTCGCTCGGAATTAATTATTCATGGGATACTAACCGTTAAGGAAAGGCTAATTAGGAATTTAAATTTGCGAGACCACAGAAACTCGATTGTGAACTGACTTTCAACCATAAAATTGTCGAGGTGACATTTTGAGCCAATGTAGGCCGATCTAAAGATAGCTAAGGATTGATTTGCCAATGCCATGTAGTGGATCATGAGTGATTCCGTTTGACCACGGGATGAATTAGTGAACGATTCAGAACCTATACCAAACGATCGTACTTGTCGGAACTAGCGATCGATCCTCGCGATTACATGACAATTGAGGTCGTCATAATCCGAATGAACTTACACGTGGCTTGATTTAGTATCAGTCATGGGTCGAACATGCGAATTTCCCGAAAGCCACCTGTTAATCTGAGATATGCTCAAGTTACGCTAATTAAGATTTAGTCATTAATTAGAAATCAAGTTAGACATTGGAAATTAGGAAGTCATGACAGGACATCTAGACGACATTGTTATTAGCATGTTCAGCCTCAGAATTGTCCAGATACTTTAGAAAATTTAATTTCGGCAAGAAATGGAAAATAACCGTTTTATCCCTAGGATTTTGTTAAGGCCAAGTATAAATGGGGAATGGCATTTTGGTTATTTCACCTTAACTTTAGAAATGACAATTTTTGGACAATTTTGTGAAATTGGATTTTTGTGAAATTTCAATTTTGCCCCTTGGATATTTTTGGCAAGGATTAATCTGGACCGTCGATCTTAGGATAAGATTGAATCTTGACCGTTGATTTGAGAGGAAGGTAAGATGGTCATTTAGCATGGGTATTAGACACCAATTATCGGTGTTTAGGGTATTTAATCCTATTTTCTCTCTCTCTCCCTCATTTCTTCTCCTTTGACCACCTTTCTCCCTCACTCTCCCTCCTGGCAGAGTCCCCCTCCTCTCGCCGTGACCGTGGCCAGCCGGCCCAACCAACCATCGCTGTTGCTCAACCGTCTAGCCGGAGCCACCGCCACTGCCGCCGTGGTCGCTCGCCACCACCACGCCTCACCATCTCTCTCTCTCTCTCTCTCTCTCTCTCTCTCTCTCATGTTTTCCCCCTCGCCAAACACCACTACCAGCCCCTTCGATCCTGTCCAGCCGTGGAAGATCAGCCACCGTCCAGCCAACTGCCATTGTTGCCGTACGTCGCCGTTCAGCCGCTTGCCGTCACTGTCCACCACTATGTGGCCGCCGGCCAGCCGCTCTCCCTTCCAGCCGAGCTAGCCTATGATTTCGTGTAAGTGGAATCCTAAACCCTATTTAGGATATCGGGTACCGATGGACGTAATTAGGGGATGAATCGGATTAATTTGATGGACTGATTTGGGGACTTGAATTGGCTGAATTGTGAGTGAATTTGTGATGTTTCGGGACTGATTTGATGTGAAGTTGAGTGCTAGAAATTGGGGCGTGAAATGAGGAGCATATGGTCCGATTTAAGGACTAATTATATCGGTTTGGTGTGTTGTGATGTGGCTGGTTTGTAGTGTTTATTATGGCTTGGAATAAGCATGGAAATGTTGAATTTATGCCTATGATCGTGGCTGTGATTGTGGGCCCGATGGTGGCCTTGCGTGCTCGTTTGTCTATGAATTAATTGATTGAAATGTGAATTGTTGTATGCACGCATGGGCTGAATCGAATTAATCGTCAATTGGCCATGACTAGGCTCTGATTGACCATGTGAAATGCGTTAGATTCTATGCGTGCATGGGCCAAATGTGATCGGCTGGTAATTGGGCTTGTTGGTGTGTAAATCGAGCTAATGAATGAATGAGAGAGTGTGTGAAATGTCGGTCGTGAAGTCATGAAAATCCCTGAGGCGGCACCATAACGCAGGGAATTGTGCCGTCCTGAGGCGGTACGTTTATGCAAGACGATATCCAGTATTACGGGAAGACAGCTAACATGAGGTGTGTACTTTAACGCGGTTGTGCCGCAAGTGGTGGATGTTGAGCCTAAAGCTGTACCATTACGCTAGCAAGATACATAGTCTGAGGCGGTACCATTACGCGGGCTAAGAAGTGTTGTGTATATGAGATGGTCGCAGTGGACCTGAGGTAGTACTATTACGTGGGTCGTTGGCGAGTCGAATAAAAATAATGCAATGAGGCATGAGTGAATATGTGAAAGGTGGGATTTGGAAATGCCATGTGTTCGATTTATGTATTGGGTATGAGAATTAATTTGAAATGTGCATGTGATTGGAATTGGTGTTATTATGTCTAACGTGCAGGTTGCACATATTAAAAGTCCAGGTAAGTGCAAATTGTGTGCTTGTTAGGTTATCGTTGAATGTGACTATGTTTGGACTTGTCTGGAGGTATGTGTTAGTCTAGGTGGGGTTTAGAGGGTGTACTTGCCAAGACGTGTTCTCATGATTGTTTCAACAAAATAATTTCAGAAACTTGACATGAATAATGAACCTTCCACTGCCGCCGCCACAGCGTTTTGGGATTCTGATGTACATCGATCATAATATTGTAGAGTACCCGATAGACGAGAATTTGACCAGGATTAAGTATACTACGATAGTCTGGGTAGACATAGGGCAACCTCTTTAGCAGGCTTATACCTATACCGCCCAGATGTTTTGGGACGGGATGGATGAGTTTGGCCCCGTCCACGGCTTTGATGTGTCTTTTGACGGAGTGGGGGATTGGGATTCGTTAGCTATACCCCCTCCTGATGATGAGATGACTAGTTTGGAAACTAGTCTAGTATAATTTGGACATTAGCCTGCACCTGTCGCACCTGGATCTTCCGTGGCTGAGCCTGATCCAGAGTTGGAGGAATCACAGGCAGGGTATGATCCTATAGAAGTGGATCTAGATACGATACCAAAGGAAGAACTCGGAGAAGACCCCAAGGAAGAGCCTGATGAAGTACTGAAAGAGGACCTAGAGGACGAACCAGAGGATGAGCCAGAGAATGAGCTAGAGAAAGAGCCAGAAGGGGAGTCTAATGAGAAAGAGCGGGTTGAGGTTCCACTAGAGTCGGGCGATAAGAATAACCCGATTGAGATCGAGGATGATTCGAAGTCCTCAGAGGAGCAAATAGCTCAGAGAGATTTAGACTCGAGTACTGGGGAGTCAAACTCAGAGTGGATGCCATCCAGAGGGCGTAGGGGCTAGTTTAGGGTTTGAGCGAAGGTCTTTTGAAGTATCCCATTTTCGGAGTAGGGTATACCCAGGCTATTGATCTTTTGTTATCGATGGTATACAGTTTTGAAGTTCGGTGTGCTTGTATAATATGTGGATTGTGTATGATGGCATTGTAAAATATCGAGGTGTATTATATTGTTTGGTGGCTTGGTGATTTATTTCTCCCCAGTACCCCATGAATTTATGGTCAGGGTTTTTATTCTTGCTTCTGCCGCGTTCGATTTCTGATGGGATCTTTTGGGTCGGCGACGTTTCCTGAGAAGTCGCGCTAATTCGACTGTGAGGGATGCCATGAGCTCAATGGGGTTCGGGGGGTGACAAATACTTTCTTTTTTTGTTGATGCTTCACCATACTCTACGGGAGAGAGATCATAAACGATGACAGAGTCTGCAACCTTATATTTAATTGGTAGCTGGAAAAAAGTCGTAGGAATTTTAACCAGCTTTTTAAGGAGTCTTGTGAAGCAATTATTATTGAACATGAATGATAAATAATCCTCCCATGCCTTTTAAAGCATTGTTTCCTTTTTGTCCATGCAACTATTATATCTAATCGTTCACTCGACTTCTCTCCTAAGAAAGAGAGAGAAAACAATCTTATGGAATAGATCGACACTAATAATTCCTAGAATATTTTCATGGGTACAAAATTCAGTTTACCCAACTAAAGTGAGCTTTTTTGCAATAAAATACTTTGCGAGTTAAGACTTGTATGAGATTATCTTAGACCTCAATCCAATTTGATAGAATTGACTATGTTTATCAATTATGTAGAGTTGCAGTAATCTAGGATGTGATGCAAGCAAAAAGTGGGGTTGACATGAATTGATTATTTGAAACACTAGGTCTTTTGGGCCACGAGAAAGATTATCACCATACAAGAACTTAGGCATCTGAATGGACTCATAACTGGCAAGGCATTTGCCCAGGCGAGGGCGGCCCTCGCCCATAACTGGCAAGACTTTAAATGCGAGAACATTGATCTCTAACCCTTTGATTTCGGTACCATTGACAGCTATTAGATAATCAAAAGGGATGCAGATAGGCAAACATAGTAGGTCGGTTTCATGAACTTTCTCAAGCTGACCACTGGGAGAGATTGTTGTAGCATATCTTGTGTAGCAAAAACAAAGAAAGTGGAGCGAGTACTTTCTTTTCTTGTTGATGTTTTGCTATACTCCATAGGAGAAATATCATAAACGATGACAGGGTCTCCAACCTTATATTTAAGTGGTAGCTGGAAAAAAAGTTGTAGGAATTTTAACCAACTTTTCGAGGAGTGTTTAGCCTCCCATTTTTTTAAAGCATTGTTTCCTTTTTGTCCATGCAAAATTGTATTATTGAGTTAGAGTCATGATGCGAACCCAAAGGGATAGTCTCTTAGGACTTCGTTTTTTGTTTAGTATTCCGTTTTGAGAGTTAACAATTCAAGGTTTGACATCAAAGGTACGGCATCTAGGGATTTCTACTATACTGTTAGGATTAAGGGTTTCAAATCAAAGTTTTTTCTTTTTACTAGATTGTTGTAAGGTTTAAGCTCTGGAATACCAAATACAACATTTTGTTTTGATAATTACAGTTCGTGGTTTTAATGGCGTTTGCTTTCATATGTGGTTTTTATTTGAGAATTTAGGAATTATGTTTTTCTTGTCGAAAGTAAATATTTTATTTATAGGTCAAGATGATACATGAGAGATTCAAAACAAAGCAAATTTCAAACAGTAAAGTAGAACAATAAAGCACAAATTGCTGTGATAAGTACACTCACGTCCCACAAAAAACGGTTTAGTCTTGGCATCAAAACAAAACGAATGGCGGCCGATTACCGAATCTTGCATCATCATCAGTGATAAGCGCACACCGTAATCCTCTTCTCCAATAGCTATGGTTTGCCCAATAGGTGATGCGCGCCGAAGTTTAGAATCCTTAACACCATCACCATATATAGAGAACAAGCTCCTAGATCTAATTCTAGGATCTATAGTTGAGGTTTGGGTTTTCTCATTGAGGGTTTATGTACTAGATTGTGATAGGTAAGGTTTTGGTTATAGGATTAAGGTATTTTGGGGTTGAGAGCATTGCAATTAGATTTTTGCACTAGATTGTTGTTAGCTTTGAAGATTTCGTATTTTATGCTGGAGTTTTGATAGAGTGGCTAACTTGAAAGATTTATGACTAAATTGGTACAAGTGTAATAGGTTTAGGATTTTTTTGGTAATTTCCTCATATGTTTTGTCACAACACACGGATACTTTTCTAGTTCTTTATGGGCATTCCGATCTTTAGGTTTTTTTACGTTTTATTTTTGGGTTAATACTATGAAAAACCTCAAACTAGTAGACCTATAACAAATTTACCCCAAACTAATTATTTGACCACCAAAAATCTTAAATTGGTACACTTGCGACAGATTTACCCTTCATTAAATTAGATTAATATCATGAAAACCGCAAATTAGTAAATTTATGACAAACAAAGGGTAAAACCCCAAACTGTTATACTTGTCAACTTTCACGTGTCATTCAACTTAGTAATTTAAATGCAAAATTTAACGGAAATTAATGAAGAGTAAATGTGTAACAAGTGTATCAGTTTGGGATTTGTATTGGTCAAAATATTAGTTTTGGGTAAATTTGATCCATGTGTACCAGTTTGAGGATTTTTGTGGGATTAACCTTTTTTTCTTTTATTTACTAACAAATTTTGTTTAGTTAATTTATTTTTCTAATTTGATTAAAAAAACTCTAAGCAACATATCTTATGAAGAGCTTAAAGTAGGTTAGATGTTTTGGTATGGATATGAATGTGTTTTAGCAATATGGGTTGGGCTGGGTTTGGGTCGTTAAAATTATATTACATAAAAATGGGTCAATATGGGTTAAATTACCATTTTCTACCTGACCCATCCAGTTGACAGGCCTGCATCTTGCTCGGGGATATTCAATCTTCAATCTCTTATGCTTGGGAGTCTTCCATCTCTCGTGATTGGGGAGATCGTGCTCGAGACACTTGGGTCGGGATGCTTAAACCACTTGTGCTAGGGAGTTTGCCATCTCTTGGTTGTCAAGAGAAATTTTGGATGAAGGGTTAACAGGGCAAATTTGAGACTCATGTAAAAGTTGATTTTTTATGAGGCTAAAAAATTTTAGGGTAGAGTTGAGACTAGACATAAAGTTAAGGGTTTTTTATGGGCTAAAAAAAGTTTATGGAAGAATTGAGATTTGACCTAAAGTTGGGGGTCATTTAAGGTGTCAAGTTCCAAATCAAATCCCATCCTATTGGGATGTGTTCATATTGTAGTCGGATAATGTTTTATTTTAGGCGCTTAATTGGTGTCCAGGTCAACTTTTCGCACACCTCACCTGGTCCATCTCCCCTGGACGATGTGCTCGGCCTGGTGCATTCAGGATTCATCCATGGAACATCCCCAAAGACTTGAACTCAAGATTACAAAGAGAGGGGCAAACCCTCTTGCCGTCTAACCGAACACAACTTTTTCGACAGTCAAGTGACGTCCGGTCCACATGCTTACACGTAATTCAGACCCCAAAAAAAAAGATACTTAAACGTAACGAACAAAGTGGTTGTGAAGTAGCATCAAAAGGATATTAAACTCCGAGGACACTGTGGATGAATGACATAGCACTCGTGGGGGGAGCTTCCAACGTGAACAATAGGGAGATTTGGGGCAGATCTTGCTTTAAAGGTTCACTAATGAAATGCACACGAATCAATTAAGGAAATTTCCTAATTCTCACCGTGCCGAGTATCCATCCTCATATGTTTGGCATATTGAATTAGTCCAAGTAACACAATAAAAGAGTGGGAACAAGGAAAGCGGCCTTTAAGAGCATACCCCAGCATCACCACCCCCAAGTCGACAGCTTCCTTGGACTCTCTCTCTCTCTCTTTTTTTTTTTTTTGGTAAAGATAGACACAGAAATCGCTCTCTCTCTCTCTTTCCTTCTGGGGGAAGCCTATAAAAACGAGGTGTCTTCCTCTCATCGTTCGTCGTCAATCGTCGTCGTCGTTATTCACTCCCCGCAAGACCAGAGACTCCTCCGCCGCTCCTCTTCTTCTTCTTGTCCGTGGCCTCCTCTTCCCTCTCCGCCACCCCCGACGCCCATCCTCGCTCGCTTCCCATGGTATCCCTTCTCTCTCTCTCTCTCTCTCTCTCTCTCTCTCTCTCTCTCTCTCTCTCTAAGTTCGGTAGACGTTTTGGGTTTCGTTTTCGTCGGAACGCCTTCCCAGATCGAGACGGCGATGGCGTCGGTTCGCCTGCGCCCTTTGGCTGTCCGATGTCGGAGTTCGATCTTCTTCTTCTTTTTTTCCGGCGACGACAATTCGTGCTTTGTTTACGATGGTTTCCTCTCATTTTTTGCGGTTTTTTTTATATTTATTTCATGAGTTGGAAGTCTGATCTTTTCCGCCGGACGGACGTTCGCATCTCCTTTTTGGCATTTCTTTTTTCGCTTTGTGATCCAGACGAATGTTTCGGACGCGCTCGCCCCGTTGGATTGATTGCTTTGATTTCTTTCCTCGTAGTTTCTTGATTGGGTGCGGTCGGTCGTGAGGGCTTGATCCGGCGAGGGTGGTCCGATGCCCGTGCCCGGGTCATCGTGGCCGGGCTCCGGACTTCGCCGCCCCGCGTCTAGGTCCTCAGTGCCCAGCCCTGAGTCCATCGAGGCTGTGCTCGGGACTCGGCGACCATGCCCGGGTGCATTGAGGCTGGGCCTAGGTCTTGGCATGCGTGCTTGGGACCATTGCGGCCGGGTCCGGGAAAAAACAAACGTTTTCTCTTTCAAATTTTCTTGGTTTATTTGGTATCATGTGTCTTGAATTGGGAAATGGGATCAAACGGTCGGCTTGGCGGAGTATCCCATGATTTTGCTCCCGCCCAGCGCGCACGCTTGCACGTTCTTTGAAATTACGAGCAAGGATTTCTTCATTCTCTTCTTGGCGTCCGCTAGGCAAGTCCGATGTTTCTTTTATGAATCAATCTTTCAAAATAGTTTTTTCGATCTCTCGATGTCTGAAGAGCCACCATGATTTTCGATGCATCGAGTTTTCTCGTGATGGGTATAATTTGGAAATCGAAAATATGTATTCATCAGGTTACTTAACAAACTGTGTTTATATGTCTATGCATAGTTTGCCACTTCTTTGGCCATTTCATCGGATCTCGGCATAAAATTTTGTTCTGAAGTGTTTATCTTGCACGATTTCAATAGACACGACTCGTTAGCGAGGAGGCGTTAGTGCCAAGTGGGTCGTCTAATGTAGCCACATCGGAAGGTTCAAATTTTTTCTATTTCGTTTTTGGCCACTCATGATTTGCGGAGGACAATATTTTATTTAGTCAATTACGTCCTGCTTAAGTTAATCATTGTCAATAATTTAATTTAATGTCCCATCGCCGTGCCAATTGGGACTATGTAATTTGCGAAGTTGCCAACCGCAACTTTTTCTTTTTTGTTGGGGAAGGCTTTCTTGTTTTGCTTCTCTTCGGACAAGCTTTGACCTGGTGTCCCTCAACTATTCAGAATACGCGACCACATCTTTTTTTTAATAATTAAATCCAATTCATACGGATTATATTGGAGACAAGAGTGCATTTATTAGGACTCTTCTGAATTTTTTGCGGACCCTGTCCAAATTGCTTTTCAATCCGCTCCTTGTCTCGAGCATCATAAAGCCAGGGCAAAAGGACAAACGGGTTTTGTCTCCGGTCTTCGAGTTTCAAGGTGGGATTACAGCCAATTAGAATTTTTTTTTGGGGAACGAAATTAACAATTAACAATTCTTTTAATTCTAAAAGTTTTGAAGTTTGAATTTGTTCTGACAAAGCTGACCACGCAGTTGGGATGAAACTCAATTATAAGCTCATGGTCGAAATTATTTCCATTTTAGTCCTTCAATTCAGTATGGTTTGGGTCGGATTGAAAAAAATTTCTTTATTTCTGCTGTCAGAGTAGAATTTAAAAGAATTTTTTGGTATTTTTTCGTCAATATGGGTAATCTCTTGATAGTCATGCAAATTGCAATTGCCCGCAGGTCAACCATGGCGATATCGAGAGGACGGCAGTTCTAACGGCGCCGTTATCGCTCGACGGCGAGTCGCGAGCGGACTACAGAGCTCCTAATCTCCTGCAACGCATGCTCAGCCTCTTCAGGAACGTGCGGCCCGGATCAGACCTCACCAACTTCCAGGCAAGTCCCACACTCAGATGAACGGTTCAGATCCTCTGTTAAAAAGGGGGCCCGCATATAATTGAGACTAAAATAAAAAAATGATTCCGTCTCTCTTAAATAAAATATGCGCTCGTTGTTTTCAATAAGACTTTTGTTGTTTATACATTTTAAGTTGTTATACATTTATATATCTGACGCCCCCCCAAAAAATAGGGTATTTTTTTTTTTGTAAAGCAAAATAGTTAGAACGATACAGATCCAAAAAAAAAAACCCAAACTGATATACTTATAATAAATTTACTTAAAACTAATTTTTTGACCATAAAAAATCTCAAACCGATACACTTATGATAATTTTAACCTTTGTTAGTTTCTGTTAAATTTTATTGTTAAAATTATTGAGTTAGATAACACATGGCAATTGACAGGTGTAACAGTTTAGAGTTTTACCCCTCCGTTTGTCACATGTGTACCAATTTGTGATTTTTTGTTGTATTAATTCAATTTAACAAATGGTAACTTTGTCACAAATATATCGGTATGGGGTTTTTCGTGGTATTAACCCAAAAAATACGATTCATATACACAATTTGATGGGGGTTACATCAGATTTATATAGATTAAGTTATGTAGTCTTGATTTCTTATTAGATAATAACACGCAGCAGAGTAATAAAATTCAATTTGAAATGCCATCACTTTTTTTTTAGTTTATGGGTTGGATTTCAATATGCAAGTTTTTTCTGTTGATAACGAACTGTGTGATTCTTTTGAACATGTAAAATCATGGTCTCACCAAGTAGAAGATTGCGGAATAGCAGCAGCTCGACGCCAAGACGTTAGAACTCTGTTGTTTTTGTAATTGCTGCAAGTTGTTCTCGGGCTTGTGTACCATCGACATTAGAAGCATCTCTAGACTGAATCGTGCCTGAATGTACATGACTATGGGGCGCCGAATCCTGTTCGAATTACATATACAAATGACTGTTTGAGCTTGTATCAAGTCGCTAGATGATTTCGTACAATAATCTCCTTCTGTTTTGAAGGCGTCAATGGTATATGATTGTCGCAGGACATATAGGAATTGTACACTGATGAATTTCGCTAAAACTACAGTATTAGTCAATTGGGACATTGCATTGTTAATGTTGTGTCATTTTTATCAATTGCAGTTGCCTCCTCTCTTCAACTTCCCTAAGTCACAGCTCCAATGTTTAGGCGAGTCGGTGTACTGCACCAGAGAGGATATGTTGAGCGGGTGCTCCAGGGCTGAGAGCCCACTGGAGAGACTGACTTCAGTCGTGGCATGGAGCATCTCGACCTTGCGGCCTTTGATCTTTGGCGTCGCCCCTTACAACCCCATTCTGGGCGAGACCCACCATGTCTCCAGGGGAAACCTCAATGTTCTTCTTGAACAGGTGACTCGGTTACTTCTCCAATGTTCATCTAAAGCTGTTTTTGCACAGTTTTACTAGTTGTGCAAGGAAAAAACATAGTGCAAAGTCCGTCGTTTCGATCAAATTTGTCTTCAATAAACCCATACTTCCCGCGACTAGCATGATAACTTGATGATGTTGCCGCCGACTGATGAGTTGAGCTTCTGCTCTCGCAGGTTTCACATCACCCGCCAGTCTCTGCTCTTCATGCAACAGATGATAGAGAAGAGCTTGAGATTATCTGGTGTCAACATCCTGTCCCTAGATTTTACGGTATTGTGTAATTGATCTTCATTTTCTGCTTCTTGATACTATTAATTGATTTCTGATCTGCTCTTATAATGCTGCTCGAGGCAAATTTATGCCAGACATTTCATCATTCTTTGATTACAGTGCTACCAATTCTTAGACTAAAATAGACTTATGTGATGAACATCATTCTTTGTTAATCTCGGGGTTAAAATATGATTTAGGTACGTCGGTGGAAACAGAGGTGCATGGAAAGAAGCAACTTAAGCTCCTTGGTTTAGGAGAGACTTATGTGATGAACTCACCGAAGCTCTCGATCAGGTTCTTGCCCGTGCCTGGAGTCGATTGGGTTGGCAATGTTAGGATCACTTGCCAAGAGACGGGCCTTGGAGCTGAGCTGTGTTTCCGAGGCCCTTCCTTGATTGGCAGGAACCGTAGATCTATCAAAGGGAAGATTATTGATCTATCATCATCGAAGACATTATATGAAGTCAATGGTCACTGGGATAGTACGGTGACGATAAAGGACGTCAGCAACGGGAAACAAAAAGTGATATACAATGCCGTGGAGATCATTTCTGGGTTAAAGACTCCTCAAGTTAAAGACTCAAAGGTAACTGAAACCTTACCACCATATCTCTATGCTCAAAACCTGTTTTTAACGACTGTTTGAATACTGAGCAGTTCAATGAGCGTGCATTGTCATGCTACGTCTTTTGTGATTGCATTTAACATGGATGTTTTCAATTTGTTGTCATACCGGTTTAAGTGCAATTCTCATTGTGTCGAGCAACCTTTATTAGGGTGTTTCGTGGAGCGAATCGGCCATGGTTTGGAGCGAAGTTAGCCGAGGGATTCTGAGCAAAGACTGGGACAAGGCCAGAGAAGCGAAGAGAGCAGTAGAAGAAGAGCAGAGGGAGCTCAAAAAGGAAAGAGATTCAAGAGGACAAACATGGGTTCCGAAGCATTTCACCCTGTCTTGCAACAAGGAAAACGGGTGGGATTGCTCGCCTATTGAAAAATTGGTGCCTTCAGCACCTATGCATGTTCCCTTTGATTGCTAGGGTTAGGAACGAGAATGGTTTCTTCACTGTATCGCCTCCAGGTTCACAATTCATGTATATCTCGATGTTCTTACAAGTTAAGGGCCCAAAAATGGCTTTACTGATCATAAATTTGTTCTTCCTGGGATATTTTGGTATACATAAACAGCAAAGCCGCTCCAGAATTCTATGTTAGAAGGGGGTTAAAGGATGGAAACGTAATGGCTACATTTTTCCGTATTTCACTTGTTTATGGAAAAGATTTCCTTTGATTGCAACAATGAGATTATCGTCTTAGTTGGACACTTTCTTGAAAGATTGAGTGTGGCTTTGAGCAGTGATTGGCGCACTGTCTTTGCTTATTCAACTCCTTGAACATGTCTCCTGGAACCCTGCGTTATGTGCCCTGATTAAATTATGAAAGGAATTGAGTGCGAGTACAGCACTGGAACGATCCGTATCTGATAATTTCGATATTGTCCATCATTCATAACCATTCAGAGATATTCAGAAACGAATTCTCTTCCTGCAGACCAGGTAAGAAATGCTAGAACCAAAGCGAGCTAGCACATCTAATTGTAACGGTAGATTGCCCGAGGTCATAGTTTTAACTTTATTTTTCCAGTGAACTCAGGCGACAAGAGATTGACTTACGATGAATTAAGTGACAGAGATGAGCCAACTCCGGCTGAGCAAAATCGAACATGTAGAAGCATGAATCGGTATATACTACCCCAGCCTATGAAGCATGATTACAGTTGACTTGTCTTTTCTCTTACTTGATTTGATTGATACTGGAAACTACAATTACTTCACCATCTCCGAATGTTGCTCCGTCAAATCCGATTCGCTCCTCCTATTGAACGATTTCTCCTTAATCGGGTCCAAATTTGGCCTCCATGACCGGGCCCCACTAGACCTCTGCATGCCAAATTCCGTGAGGTCCGTCTCGGTCTGGAGAGGCCGAAGAGGACTCCTGCTTGGGGAAGAACTGATCCTGCCGGGGCTTGAAGCATAGCTCCTAGCTGGTGAGCTGCACATCGGGCTCGAGACATGAAGCCTCTCCGAGATACTAGTCCTAGGAGGATCCGTAGTCTTGCGCTGTGCGCGCTTGGCCTGCGCATTGAGCTTGCCAACCAGAACGGCCAGGTTCACCGGGGAGACATCGGCTTGGAGGGCCGAGTAGGGCAAGAGGAAATAGAGGTGGCCCGGCTCGAGGACCTCGTCATGCTTCAGAAGCTTGGACTTGGAGCTTGTCGTGGTGGAGAGAAGCTGTGAAGCTGTGCATAGGAAGTGCTTGCTGGGGAGCTTGTTGCCATTGCCAGTGACTTGGCTCACTGTGACAGGAGGCTCAAAGTACTCCAAGCAGCCATTCAGATGGACCACACGTACATAATTCATCAACACTTCAGTTGATAATTTCCTAGAGCAACATCCACCCATCTCTCTCTCTCTCTCTCTCTCTCTCTCTCTGTCTCTCTCTGTGAGTTAATTGAAGATTAGAGATCGGATGGAGACTGAGGTCGCTAAGCTGTGTTAGTGTGTGTATATGTACACATGTTTGGTTGGTGCGAGGACAAAAGACACTGACTGGAAGACTTTGAGGTCTTCCCTTTTCGTTGCCGTGTTCTCCACTTTCTTCGTGGGTTATCCTTGGATTTTCTGACTGGGGACCGCTCCATGCTTGACTGAGTAAAGATTCCAAGGAAGTCGAGAGTGATCGGAGTGGTACAAATTGGCAACTCTTGACCGTCTATCTCCTTGGACCGGAGTGACAGTGACCACGACTGAGATTGCCGTGCCCGTGGGGTTTAGATTAAGGTCGCCTCTTTGCAAATTGCGGTGTGAGGAGAAGAATTTGGTATTGGAAAAAGCAAGGCAGATGCGAAGAAGATGAGAAGACGAGACTTGGTCATGGAATTTGAAGATTCAAACCGTGCAATTGGGAACCGAGGCCCCTAGCCTACCATGTTTTTTAAAATTGTTTTGAGAATCGTAAGTATTTTAAAAAATCCAGTATCATATGTATAGTTGAAAGGACGAAAATAACCATGTCTAAAAATTCCAAATAATAACTTGGCTTCATCATTTTAAAAATTGTTTGTGCACAACAACTCGTTAACTCAAGACTCTTGCTTATTTGACAAGTCATCTTACATAATTTCGAAAACACCAAAGACACATGGCAGCCGAATTTGTGCATGGATTGTCAATTGAGATTTTCACTCGATTATGTCTTTGGAAAAACCAAAATTGCATCCGTAACTTTAGAAGTTACTTAGAAATTCAATGACTTAATTGAAAAATGTTGTACCGAATCGGTGTCGGGGGAGTGCTAACCCTTCCCCACATGTAATAGAACCCCCTGGACCGTAGTTCTTTAGTTTTCTCGCGCGATGACTAGTACCTTCACACATGCACCTAGTCTCCAATCATCCTAGACCTTCAAAAAATTGATCGATGGCGATTCCATTGATTTGCTATTATTCCTATAATAGATTTTTGATTCTTGGTTTTTCTCTCCGTAGCGCTTTACCTTTACTAGCTTTCTGGGGCCCCTGTCCGGAGGACAAGCTCTACAGACTTTTTGAAGCATGTCGCCAGGAGTTGAACTTTGCTTGTGTACCTAAATTTTTTCTCAAAGGTCATTTTGGTGTATTATCGACAAAAATGAAAACTTCGTTTTCCTCCCAAAAATATTTATCAAGGTCACATTCTTGCATTTTAGATTAATAATTCCCAAGAAAATTGGAATCAGTTCTCTCGAAATATATTTTGGAACATAAAAAGAAGAAAAATATCATCATCGTTCATTTAACATACAAGAGATGATTGGATCAAGGTGGGTAGTTCCTAGTTTTTAGAACTTGGAACTCACCTTATTTGCCTTGGAATTGACCTTGGCACCTACCCTGTTTTTCTGGTCCGATTCTAGGGTCTACTCAAGAACCTGCTCTTTTTTTATTACTTATTTGGTTTCATTTTTTATAGCAAAGTAATATGAACAACAAAATAATTCAAAGTAAAAGATGAACGAAGGCGAGCAAGTAAAGGTGAGTTAGGAATGAGCGAGGAGGATGGTGAGTCACGAGCGAGCGAGAGAGAGAGACGTGAAGTGTTTGAGTAGGTTGGAGATAACAAAGAAAAAGAGAGATAAAGAAAAAGATACCAAGAGATTATCTAGGGTTTTTAGCCTTTATGAAACCGGTTTCAAATTTAGTCGGTCAGCCTGGTTCCTGGGTGGTTCTTCAGTTCAAATCAGGAATTGGACTGGTTCCAATGGGAACCTAGAACTAGACTGGTTTTTAGGGCGGTCCGGTTTGATTCTCAGGTAGAATCGGTCGATTGTACAACCCTACAACATATTAATTATGTATATTTTTTTCCCTTTTTTCCATCATTTTCACATGCATATATAATTTGTTAAAATATGTTTTGAGTTTGAGTTCATCGGATAAAACCCGAAGTGAAGTGGTGTACGATCATGTAAAAGGAATAAATGGTTCTTGTCGTGGAAATTGAAAAAGAAAAAAAAAACGGAAAGATGGGCATATAATTTTTTTTGGCACTGGAGTTGGTCAAAGAAAACGAAAGAAAAATGAAAAGAGGAAAGTTGGGTTGACCGAATATTATTTTTCTCCTCTTTGGTAAGATTGTCCAAGTGTTGGTGCAGAGAAAGAATAAAAAACCTCTAATGACAAGTCTAGACATATTAGTCTAATACATGAGTATGTGAGATAATTAATTCAGGATAGTATCATAACAATTGTCTACGTGAGGTTGTCGCGCTGCGCTTTTGGGGGGCTTTCGGGATTTGCGCGCTAAGGAGGTATTTTCGTGTAAGGGTCTCTCCCAGACCATACCTCACGTGACAGTGGAAAATAATTTCTTATTTAGGTTTGTGATTTTGGAGTCGCCACTAGTCATTATTGGTAGGTAGACTAGAAACCTAATCGAGGTACGGGAGAAATATCACGATTCTACGAACTAAAGGTTATGAGTACAGGGACTTGGTTAGTTATTATCCTGAATCAAGATCCCTAACGCCCTTTCGGTACCTAAGAACGATATGATGTCTACCGTGTCATGTGAATTTCCGAGGTTTACCCACTATTTCTATTCGTTCTAATCGCATGAAAAACCAAACAAGTATTAAATGCACAATCAAAATCAATCAATCCTAAGTAGTCTCTAAAACAAAAATCAATCAAAACACCTAAATCCTAATAAAGCTCTAATAGCTTATTCATTTCATGATTTACACAAGTTTTAGGGTTTTTTAGGGGTTATAATCCCTGAATTTGGAATTTTCTAAAAATGCCACTTGGGCACTTCCAAAATTCAAATTTCACTTTTTGTGGTTGGCCACAATGATTTTGGACCAATTTGTGAATTTTCAAAATTTTTGATTTTTTTTTCGTAAATTTTTTTTAAAACCGAGAATTGATTTTTTATGATTTTCCGAAAATTTTTATGAATTTTCCAATTTTTCAATTTTTTATTTCTTTTCCAAATTTTTTTTATCTTTGTATTTTCTGAATTTTCATAATTTTTATGAATTTTCTGCAAATTTTTTAATTTTTATGAATTTTCTAAAAATTTTTTTGAATTTTTATGGATTTTCTAATTTTTGTGATTTTTTATGAATTTTTTGAATTTTATTATTTTTGAATTTTTTAAAATTTCCCTCAGAGAAGATGAACCGAACCGGCCCGGTTTGACCAGACTCGGCTTGGCCGAATCGGGTCTCACCGGCGCCAGTCGCCGGTCATCCCCTTCGGCGGGTACGACGCCAAAAACGGTGTCGTTTTTCCCTTTATTCTCTGAGGCATTTAGTCGAACAGTTGGTGGGCACAATTTCAAGTTTAGTGCTCTCAAGGCCGTGACTTCAAGCCTATTGCCGACGACCTTCCGGTGCCTTTTTCGATTGATTTTTGGTTCGGGATTAGGTTCGTATCGCCCTCTATCAAACTAAACTAGCCGATTGGCCGTTGGACCGTCATCGACCGGCGAAAATCTCGTCGGAAAATACCAATTTATTACTAACCTAAATCGTACTCATCAAAACTCAAAATCCCTATTCTACTTGCCTTAACCGTCTAGCTTGGTTCAAATCAATATAAAATAGACAAAGAGAGTCTAAAGAGTCTAACTTGGATGGCCTATGGCCGAAAGGAAGCTCCGGCGAGGACCTCCAAGCTCTGGCGATGGGTTTCAATGGCGGGGCTGACTCGGTTCATGCATTTTAATGCCCAAAAATGCAATCAAACAACACAAAAAATGATTAGAAACTAGTAATAAACATCAAAATGCCAAGATTCATCGACGAGATTACACAATCATGCATATCGAGATAGAAACTGAATTCTGGAAAATTTTGAAAAAACTGACCATGAGCCAATTTTACCTTCTTCGTCCTATGATCAAACGAAATTGTTGAAGTGATCTACGCCTATAGTGTAGTTGCCTGACACTTATACTTGCTTCTGGTAGTCTTGGCCTTGTCGGAACAGGTCTGGATACGTCGGCCAAGCTTCACTTTTAGACCTTCACGGTCAAGGTCTTTCTGGTTGCCTGAGAAGGAAATCCTCCCGAAATGGTCGATTTACTGGCACCGATCAATCGATCGGTGATGATCGCTCGACCTCGGGATCTCTACTTCTCTTTCTCTCTCTATATTTCTCTCTAATTCGTGCTCATTCTCTCTCTTCTCCCTCTCTGGCAATTCGTCGAACACGTTCCCCCCTTGTTCCAGTTTTTTTCTTTTTCGTTTTTTGTAGCTCAATTTTTCCCGCTTAAAATTTGTTAGAATCAATTTCCGATTGGTTAGATCAGTTACCTAGTGCCGGCCGGACATTTTCCAGCTGGTCAAATCAATTAAAACGTGCTAGTTTGATCGAGAATGGTCGATCAAGTCATGGTCATAGGCTGATTTTCTAGGTTTATTGCATGTTTTGGCAAACCGGGTGAAGAAGATGACCTACCCAGGTCGGGTTGGGTTGACCCAGTGGACCCGACAGACCCGGGTTGGTCTAAATTCACAAATTCGACCCAATTTTAACCCAATTTTCCAAATTTAATCCCAAAACTGAATTCCCCGTCATATTTCGAACCCAAATATATGATTTTCCTCAATTTTTATTATAATTGAGTCCAAAATTTTCTCATTTTTGTATGCGGGTTAATAGAGTTTTGTTCAATTTGATGTTCTAATGACCTGATTAGGAAAAATTGATGCCAAAATTGAATTACCAACTTCTTATTAACCCTAGAAATGATAGTCTCTTGGTTCGACAATTTCATATTGGGCACGATTCCCAATTTAGGTTCAAAATTCTTAATTTTCAATTGAATTTTGGGGATTTTTTTTTATTTTTATGCCAAATTGTGCAATTGGACCAATCATTATGCAATTCAAGGTCCCGGAATCATTTGTTGTGAAGACACTATGACTTAAAAATGATTAGAAAAAGTTTAATTGTATTTTTGGTTCAATTTGGGTTTAATTTTGCCCAATTTTGGGAAAAACATATACCCGATTGAGATTTTTCAAAATTGATGATGCATTCATGAAATTGGATTTAAAATAAGACTAATGAATATTTTTATGGAATTTTCTAATTCCATTTACTATTTTTCTCGATTTTCTCACCTATTTTGACTAAAAGAAATTAAGGAAAAATGCATAAAAACGCTAAAAAAAATTATTTTTTGGTTTATAAATAGGTTTTTAGGCTTGGACAAGATTCCTAGATCTAATTTTGAAATTTTTGAAAAATTTTTAAAAAAATGAGCTAAAAATTAGGTGTCAATAGAGATCAAACAAGAATGTAACTGATCTTTTTACAAAGGCTTTACCAAGAGATGTTGTAAATATGACATCAAGAGAAATGGGGTTGAAACCCTTTAACTAAATTCACCAGTGATAGTAACATGACATAATACTAGTAAATCACTTGGTATAAGCTTTAATGGGTAAAAACAAATTATAGAAAAGTGATTGTTTGATACTGGTATTAGCCCGGATATGAGAAGTCATAATCTTCTGTTACGTTTTGTAGGTTAAATTAAATTCTTGATGAAATATATTACAAAGTGTTATTAGTAACAGAAACACATGTGAGATGCTTTACCTATATGAGCTTAGAAGTGATGTCGCTTCTTACGAAAGTTAGGGTTACTTTCTAGAAAGCTCATGAAATACGTACAAGCACAATGCCATAATAGTATTGAGTAAATTAGAACTTCTCACTAAAACAACAGGTTGATATATGTGCGGTATATCCGATTCTATTAATAAAGTGGCAAGTTTAAAGCATAGCTATTTGAAACTTTTATAAAATTTTGAGGTACTAGCACTAAGTAAAGGTTTAACTTGAAAGAGACCTTTATATATGTACATTAGTCTCATGGAAATCGTGATTGTATATTTTTAATGATTTATTTTTGTAATTTTGTTTTACAAACAAAGTGGGGGTGTGTTGGTAGTTTGTTTCAAACAAATTAAGAGGTGCATTGTCCCACATCGAAAGGATGTGAGTGCGCACATGGATGAGATTTGGAACTCATCAACGATCATTATTTTTTATTTATTAAATTTCGAATTTATTATTAAAATAATTATTTTGCCCTATTCAAATAGTGTGATTGTTCAAAATAAAGTGACGGTTATTTTTAATAATTTAATTTCAAATTTATTATTTCTGCATAACGAATATTAGGTGCTCTTACAACCTTTGGAAGGTTGTATCTATTCAAATATAACTTTTTAACCTTTGGAAGATTGTTTTTGTACAGACATAACTTCTTCATCTTTGAAAGGTTGTATCCGTTCAAATTTATTTATTCAACATTTTTATTCAATACTTTGAACTCCCAATTTCATTTTCTTTCTAGAGATCCTAGAGAAGTACTAAAATTGCTATTTGGTGTTCTGATTCGAGACTTTGTTGTATCTTAAATGATTTTTGCTGATAACCATTAACAAATGTGAGGGGCAAATTCCTTAAAGAGAGTATTATCGTACCTCAAAGTCTGATTTCGTTGTTCTTCCTGATTCACTTGATATTTCCCCAACAATATGATTTATCAAGATAGAATCAATAAGCCAGCTCTTATATATTCAAATCTCCACAACCTTGATTTATATATATATATATATATATATATATAAACATCCATACACGATCTTCTGCAATAGTTATGTTGATCATATATTTCTGCAATTCTAATCTTCAAAGTATATCAAACTAGATTGAAGTGTATCGAAGTCATGTTGTGTGTTCATGTGTTCCTTTTCTTTTTTCATACTTATAGATGAATCTAACATTAGATTCCGACATTGGTTTTCAAATTATCCAACATTTCGCGATTCCGTTTTTTGAAACACCCTCAGCTTAAATCTTCCTTCAAGGGCGTATGAAGGAGATTTTTCTGTTTCCAAACGATACAAGTTGACTTTAGAGTTATCCATCTTTTCAAATTTAGCATTTCAAACTTCGAAAAGAGAGGGGAGAGAAAATTGAGATTTCCTTTTCATGGAATACGTCTTCGAAGTTGCTCCTCGAATGTAAAAGCACTGAATGTGTTGGCTGTCCTCTATGCAAAATTGGGATTTCCTTTTTTCAATCATAGCATTTAAAACTAGGGTTAATATCTTGAAAAATCCTAAACTGATACATATGTAACAAATTTACTTTAAACTAATCTTTTAGCCACCAAAAATCTCAAATTGGTACACCTGTGACAAATTTATCCACTGTTAACTTTCATTAAATTTTACCGTTAAATTGCTGGGTTAGATGATGCGTGGTAGTTGACGGATGTACCAGTTTGGGGTTTTACCCCTCAATTTGTCACAGGTTTACTAATATGTTGGTTTTTGTGAAATTAATATGGTTTAACGGATGATAAATTTGTCATAAATGTACCTGTTTCGGGTTTTTTGTGATAAAAAATTTAATTTTTGGTAAATTTATTACGCGTGTACCAATTTTGGATTTTTGGCGATTAAAAAATTAGTTTGAGGTAAATTTATCACAAGTATACTAGTTTGGAGCTTTTTATGGTATGAACCCTTAAAGCTATTATTTTATTCTAGTGAGTTGACATGTTGCGAGTAACTCCAAATGAAAAGATATACACCATGAGCAAGTTGTGCACGATGGCTTCTTTCCGAGGGTAGGTTGAAAGCCACAAGACCTGTGAAGGTGGACGCGCAAGTCGCTTGTCTTCTTAAAACTATTAATCTATTCCAGTGAGTTGACATGTTGCGAGTAACTCCAAATGAAAAGATAAACACCATAAGCAAGTTCTGCACGATGGCTTCTTTCTAAGGGTAGGTTGAAAGCCACAAGGCCTGTGAAGGTGGACGTGCAAGTTGCTTGTCTTCTTGTATGTCCTTGCCCATCACGTGAAGAACCGTGTCATAAAGTTCAGGTTCTTTCATTCGGGGAAACGACTAGCAGATACTTCAAGTGGTTCCAAATGCCACGATTCGACTATAAGACAATTTAGGGATAATTGTACAAAAAAATCATAAAATTATTGTATGGCAATTAATTCAGTTTTAAACTTTTAATGTTGCCAATTTAGTCCTAATCCTTTTGAAGATTTTCTTATGTAGTCCTTGTGGCGGGAAAAGTACATAAAAAGTCTTAAATCTATTGAACCCGTGCAAATTTACACTTATTTTAATTGTACCAATTGAGTGTTAACACTTTTGATGATTGTCAATATAGTCCATCCAATCAATTTTGAACGGAAATTGCTGACATGAACTTTGACCATCATACGTGACATGACCAGTGCTAACTTAGATAAATTTTATAATATTATAATATATATTTTTAATATTTTTATATTATTTTCTTTTTTTTTCTTTTGTTTTACAACTCTAGGGTTGCCCTCACCAGATAAAGGTGACGGGCGGTTGACGAGGGTCGCAATACCCTTGACCAGTGTTGAGGAGGGCATTGTGGCCATTACCAGGTTCGATAAGACTGGCCATCGCTTGTGTGCGCTGTGGAGGGAAATAGAGGAAAAAAGGAAAAAAAATAAAAGAAAAGGAGAAAAAAGAAAAAAAAAGGGAAAGAGGAAAAAGTCAGAAATTTTTTAAAAAAATTAAAAAAATTATTCATGTTAGCACCAATGAGAGAATTACCAAAAAAGTCCTAAACTTATTCTAATTATGCCAATTTAGTCATAACCTTTTTTTTTTGCTAATTGAGTCTTAAACCTTTTACATCTGTGCCAATTCAGTCCATTTGACTAGTTTTGATTAGAAATCGTTGACATGGATGTCCATCGTCCTATGTGGTGCGTTGGTGCTAACGTAAACAATGTTTAATATATTTTCAATTGATTTATTTATTATTTTTCCTTTTTTCTTTCTCTTTCTTTTTTTCTTTCCTTCCTTCTTCCTCCATCCGGTCGCTAGACCTCGACGATTGGCCAAAGGCGAGGGCCATCTAGGTTAACCTCACTGGCCACTAGCAAAGCTCGCCCATCCCTAGCAAGGCTTGACCTCGCTAGTGGCCGGATGAGGCTGAACTCACCTAACGACGGTGAGGGTGAGCATCCCCAAATCTTAGCCACCCCAGATTAGCTCTTGTCATCACTACCTTGATGACACCAACGCCGATGTTCCTTATCTAGTCCATCCTGAGGTCTCTGTTGCTGTGATTGTTGTTGTTCTGGTTGAGTGCCGATACAACCCCGCCACTCCAAGTTTCCCAATGCTCAACAACCATTGGTTCAACCTCCTGTCACCAAGGATAAGGCCTAGCAACGCACTTTCTTTGGTGAGGCTCGCCTTCGCCCTGCACTGTCACTGGGCAATGCTCAAACTTGTTATATTTGGTGAGGATTGAGCCTTACAGTGGCAAGGCGAGGTCAACCTTGTTAGCCCTTGCCTCTGGCCGATTATTAAGGTCTAGCGACCGACTAAAGGAAGAAAGAAAGGAAAAAAAAAGAAAGAAAAAAAAGGAAAAAGAAAAAACTTATAAAAAATTAAAATTCAAAAAAATTAAAATATAATAAAAATTTTCTGCGCCTCATATGACGGCTAGCGTCCATGTCAACGATTTCTGGGCAAAATTGGCCAGATAGACTGAATTGGCATAAATGCAAAAGGTTTATGACTCAATTAGCCAAAAGAAGGTTCGTGATTGAATTAATACAATTGCAATAGGTTTAAGACTTTTTTAGTAATTCTCCCTAGCGCACACTGTGCTATGTAAGATGACCAACACTGATTAGATTGCCAATTAACCAATTTCTAGCCAAAATTGGCCGACACTACATCAACTTATTGTCAAAATGTTGATGACTAAATTAACCAAATTGAAAAGCTTATGACTCAATTGACCATCGTATAATAGGTATAAGATTTTTTTGACAATTTTCTTAAACAATTTGTTTGAAGAATCAAAACATGTTTCCGAGAATTCTACTAATGAGGAGTGGGAATGTTTTAAGGTGGGGAAAATAATACTAGAAGTATCATAACTTTCGTACGACATTTACTTTGATGCAAACTATTTTCATCATATCACTTAAGAGCCACTTAAAAAAAAATAACTACTTAAGTGCCAACTCTTATTTAGGATGCCCAAAATCTGACGTAGCTATCGAGACCCTCTCTTTTCGGGTTTCCTCTTGGAGGAACAGGAAGAAGAGGAGTTTAGAGGTATTGCTTAAAGGTGGACCAATGATCCTTGATTAGGTGCGGGCTCATCCAAGCTCACATCTTGCATGATGTTGGATTTAATTTCTTAAGTTCAATTTGCCTAAGGGATTTCTAGGAGTTGCCAATATCCTTTTAGGGTCGGCTAGAAACCAAATGAGAAACGGGAGTTTTGTCTTGTTTTCTATGCAATTAGAGATTTATTAAGTTCGGAGACTTAATTACACTAATTGTCTATTTAGCGCCCTTTCAATACTTTTAACTTAGTGTGATTGTACATCTAAGGCTCCGTTCGTTTTGCGAAAAATATGATGGAAAATGTTTTACAGGAAGTCATTTTCTAGGAAAATGACCATATTTTTTTATGTTCGGCTTAAACTTGAAAAAGACCTAGAAAATATTTTCCACCATTCGGTATGAAAAATCTAATTTGATTTTCTTCCTTGCACTCATTTTAATGATTTTTTATTTTAATTTATTTTAAAAAAATATTTGAAGTGTAAATAATTTTTCATATTTCCTTTCTTTTCTTTCCTTTTCTATTCTTTTTTTTTTTCTTCTTCATTCCTCTGCTGGTTGCCGGCCGGTGACCGTCCACAAGCCTACCTCACCGGCCTTGCTTGCCCAGGCTAGCGAGGTCTCGCCTCGCCTAGGCTAGTGAGGTCTCGCCTCGCCCTAAGGTCGAAGAGGTGAAGCTTGAGTGAGGCCCGTGCCTAGCTAGATCTACCGAGGCCAGGCGGGGCCCCTCAAGTTAGCTCTAGGGTGGCCTTGGGTGAGTAAGGCCTCGCTCGAGCTTGATGGCCTTGGGCGAGCAAGGCCTTGCCTTGCCTCGCTAGATCTGCCGAGGTGTTGGCCTCGAGCGAGGCCTCGCCTCGCCTGTGGTTGATTTTCGTGGCTAGTGACCGACCGACTAGAGAAGAAGGTCCAGAAAAAAGAAAAGAAAAGAGAAAAAGAAAAAGAAAAGAAAAAAATAAAAAAAGATAATTAAAAATTAGAATTAAAAAAAAAGAAAATTAAAAAAATTAAAATGAATGATGAAAGAATGAGGGTGGAAAATGTTTTCCTCTTTTCAAAAAAGGGAAAACATTTTCCACACTTTTGAAGGCGTTTTTTCCATTGAGGGAAAAAATTCTATGGTTAGTTTATTTTTTGTGAAATGAATGCCAGAAAACACGGAAAATGTTTTTCCGAAAATTATTTTCCGTGAAACGAACGGAGCTTAAGTGATCACACAATTTTTTACCAATATGATCCTAAAGGTCTTTGAGTCGCTATATGTTCATACAAATGTTCTTTTTCGGGTTTATTATGTTCCTAAGGATTGTCCTAAGCATTCTAAGAAAAGAAACAATCAATTTATTTAAAGTGCGGGAATTAACTACTCAATGTATCAATAGCTTAAAGTGCAGAAATGAAGACCCGACACTAGTCGGGAAAAGAATATTACATCGCCTTGTTCTAAGCCTCATGATATGAACCCCATAAGTTTGACCTGACACTAAGTCGGGCAACGAATATACATTGCCTTGGTTAAGAAAAATGGGAGAGCCTACATTCTACCCATTTTATTAGGTGATGATTCTAACCTAAACCAAACCAAACATTATTTAGAAAAATGGTCATAAGTCTAATTGATTTATAATTTTTTTTGGCTAGGCTATGTCAATTAAAGTCTAAGCTAATTTGATTATCGAAACCTAAGTCTGTTAACTAAACTAGTCTAATTAACACTAAACCATATACCACCTCTTCAAGTCTTCGGCCGCCACCCTCAAGCCACCGGGCGCCGATCACCAATCACATTCATGGGACCATTCAATCCAAGCATTAGCAAGCTCACGCAACAATCATTCACCAAGCAAAACAAATTAGAATCTGAAGATCGGCTATCAACCATGCGATTCGATTACTCATCCACCTCATAGAACTAAGAGTTGATTAATTAATGCTAAGTGATAATTAACCTCCACTTGCATTTCACAAAGCGATAAGCTAAGTCACTAATACTTAATTATGCTCTAATCTCATTTTCTAAACTCCCCGCCGAAGAAACATGCATTGTTAATAGCAGTTGAGCCTTCCATTCATTTAAATCAACCACACACCAGATCAATTCAGCGTGCAATTATACCAATTGGCCCTAGAAATCACAAAATCAGTTAATTGACCAAAAAGGCAACTTTTTGTTTTTCCCCTAAACTGACCCTTTATGTTTCAATGTCTTAACCTAATCTGTCCAATTTTTATAAATTTCCGGTGGATTTGAAGCTTATTAACTCTAATTCAATTCATTAGAAGAAAACTTTTTGAGTTTCAGGTCTAAATTTTCTCGAAATTACAGAAGTATCCCTACCGGTCAATTTTTATCCCTGAATCAGACCCAGTTCTTTGACAAATCAATTGACTTATCTAACCAATTTATAATTTTATGAAATTTACCTCGTTGGAAAGATCTGAATGTCACCTATAAATTTTTAGCTCATGACTTTTGGAGATGTTATCTTTAAGACCTCCTAAATCCCAAAATACCGAGACATGCTCAAACAGACCTCTAATTCCAGATTCTTTGTTAGATTTGGAGGTAGATTTGACCCAATAAATGATCTTCAATTTGGCTTTATGACTTATCAAAACGAAGCTTAGAATGTCAGGATAATTTCATTAGGTAAGCAATTTTCGAGATTGTGAGGTTTACTAGGTCTAATCCTCCAATTAAACTCAGTGACTTAGCGGATTTCAAAAATGCAGGTTCTGCTAACATATATTCTATTGATTAATCAGCTTCCTAAGCCATTCTCCCAGCCTAAATTTACTCTAAATTAGTTTCAGGCATCTCTATTAAGCATGTCCTTAACAACTCCAGAATTTCAGCAAGTCTCAATAAACTTCAAGCAGATACTCTACAAACTTCATTCTATTTCAGCAAAGTTCAGCAAAGCCCAACTAAATTTTCTATTGAACATGATCAAAATAGATTTGAAGCACGAGGATCTTGGCTTACCTTGAGGGATCGGCTTCATCCAGAAATGAAGGTTGAGAACAATAATTCCAGACCACATGCTCATTGCCAACCACCATGGAAAATCACCGGAACATAGAACAGAACAGTTGCTGTACAACTCAGGGCCTCGAAACAAAGCAATAACAAAGATGTGAAGGACGAATAGCAAAAGAAGAAACACATGTAATGAAGACAACAAAGTGCAGAGAGAAGGACAGGGAGTCAATAGTAATGATTGTGGCCTTTGTCATGCGGAGTCAGTACTTCTCCAAGCTTCTATTTTGAGAGACAGGCTATTGGCAGCATAGTCAGGGGATTTAAGCAGACACCATTGCTCATTCTCAAGGGAGACATGTCCAGTAAACATAACACTGTAAGCATTAGCAGAAAAGGATGACAAATCTAACCCAGCAAGAAGAGTATTTAATCCAACAATAAGCATATAAACAGCAAAATCAACAAAGGTTCCACTCGAATTTGGCAAACATACTTCAGTATCGATTTAGTTTCATATGGGACACAATCACATTTAGCAATCTACTAACAGAAAGCAACAAAAACAGAACATGCACGACTTACAAATGTTTGATATTAATGCCTAAACTTCACCAAAACCACACCTAACTGGAGATACCTAGGAAGCACGGACACTTTCCAGGGGCCTCTATGTCGTGCTGGATATTTGTCGGACATGTCGGACACCGACACTCATCTAGCACTCTTTTTTATATTATTTATTTATTTGTGGATTAGAATCAAATTAATTTGATTGCATTAATCATAAAAGTGATAATTTATCATGTATATATAAAAATATACATTTAATATACAACGGGTCCCAACGTGTCGGAATTCTCATTTTTTGAGAAATGACGTGTCGGCATGTTGTGTTGTGTCGTGTCGTATGTCGCATGTCGGTGTTGGTGCTACTTAGGGAGATACAACATTTCCATTTGCTCAGACTGCATCAATCACCACCATTTATTACAATTAGTTCCAGAAACTATATGAATTGTGTTGAGGAAAACCCCAAAAGATTTTGAAGTTGACAAAACTTTCGTAAATAACATGAAGTTACTTTTTGGTTTGGAAATTCAGACGCAGGAAAGACTCTGAAGATTTTCCAGACGCAGAAGATTTTCCAGACTCTGAAGATTTTCCAGACTCAGAAATTTTCCAGACTCTGAAGATTTTCCAGACTCAGAAATTTTCCAGACTCTGAAGATTTTCCAGACTCTGAAGATTTTCCAGACGCAGATATTTTTCAGACTCAGATGCTGAAGTTTTTCAGACTCTGAATTTTGCAGACGCAGAAACAGAACTTAACACAACAGCTAGTGACCTGGCTTGGATTTCACAAGGAAGGTTTTGATTGACTCAATCTAAAATAATTTGATTGTCAATCAAATATTATCACAACGGACTAATCTCTACTTATGGAAACCAAGATTCTGATTGTATGGGCGACCAGGATCAGCGGGATTCAGAATCTGTCATTCAACGGCTACTCAATCCTTTCTATACAAATCTGTCCAAGGTGAAGATGATCCTCTGAAGACTGTCCAACGGCTAGTTTGGAAGTGGAGGAGTATTTAAGGAGATCAACGAGCAGCAGAAGAAATAGATTCAAGAATCATCAAGTCCAAAGTCTGAGATTATTCCAATTCTTTCTCTTCCTTGAGCCCAACCATAGAATCTTGAGGGTTACTTTACAGACGTGTTTGTGTGAGAAAGTCTTATTTTACACAAGAGTGATTTCACTCTAGTTCTGTAAAACTTCTTGATTACATAGTGAAATCCAGCCAGTAGGCTGTCAGCGTGGGAGAGTGGACGTAGGCTTATCATAAGCCGAACCACTATAAATTCTGTGTGCAGCTTCTCTATCTCTTAATCTTTTACTTTATACACTGCACATTCAACAACACGTCCTTATAGAATCTGAATTTTATTCAGACTCAAACTGTATTTTACCATTTCCGCTTAAATTTGTTAAAATTGTTTAAGATCACCTATTCACCCCCCTCTAGGTGATCCTTGCTAGCCACTTCAATTGGTATCAGAGCAGGTTGCTCATCTGTTGAAGTGTTTTACTTCTGAGCTTACGATCTATATGGCTAGCTTTGGTGCTCCAGGTCTCATTGAAGGTCAAAGTAATAACAGACCTCCCTATTTCGATGGCAAGGATTACAGCATCTGGAAAAACAAGATGAAGGCTTTCATAAAGTCAATTGATCACATGCAATGGGATGTCATCATTAGAGGAGTCAGACCAAAACCCTCTGATTCAAAAGAGCAGATGGATGAAAATATGCCAACAGACCTTCCATTGTCTCAAACTGAGATATCTAAAAGAGGATCTTTAGATTCCAAAGCAATTTACTCTTTTTATTGTGCTTTAGCACCTGTTGAGTATAAAAAAATTGCTTCCTGTGAATCAGCTAAGGAAATTTGGGACACTCTCTACATCACCTATGAAGGAACTGATCGTGCCAAGGAAACTCAGATTAACATACTACTTGGCCAATATGAATCCTTCAGAATGAAGCCTGAAGAACCTGTTGCCGATATGTATGACAGATTTACAGAAATTGTAAATGGTCTTGCGTATCAAGGACAACCAGTTCCAGATGTGATGAAAGTCAACAAACTTCTGAGAGGATTGACAAAACAGTGGGAGAACATCAAAACTTCCATCAGGGAAACTCAAAGAATCATGCCTCTCTCTGTGACCGAGTTAATTGGAACTCTTCAATCATACGAAACAGAAAAACGGATTGAAGAAAATGAATCCAGAGGTAATAAATCAATCGCTTTAAAGACTAACATTGATTCTGATGCAGATTCTGAAGACGAAGATGTTGATGATGAAGAACTAGCACTCTTCATTAAGAAATACAAGAGGATGAAGATCAAAGGGAGAAACCTCAAAGGAAAGAGGCCTTTTGAAAAGAAAAAGACTTCTGATGAAGTAGATAAATCAAAGGAAATAATCTGCTTCAACTGTAGAAAGCGAGGACATATCAAACCAAACTGTCCTCTCCTTAAAAAGAAGACCAAATTTGAGAAGGCAAAGAAAGCCTTAAAAGCAGAAACATGGAGTGATACAGAGTGCGAAGACAGTGATGAAGATATCTCAAATTTCTGTCTAATGGCAAACTCAGATACAGATTCAGATTCAGAATCAAACGCAAAAATCGAGATTGAGGTAAATCATTCTGAAATGCCTATTGAAGTTTCAAACTATATTGATGAATTATGTCTCGAA
This sequence comes from Syzygium aqueum, assembly GCA_031216185.1. Taxonomy (NCBI): domain Eukaryota; kingdom Viridiplantae; phylum Streptophyta; class Magnoliopsida; order Myrtales; family Myrtaceae; genus Syzygium; species Syzygium aqueum. Next base: position 21,786,113 of record CM062233.1, read on the forward strand.
TTCAAGGCTGCTCTTAAAAGAATCTCTTCTCTGAAAAAGGAGAATTCATTACTTAGACAACAGGAAACCTCTCAAAAAGAAAAGATTGATTTTCTTCAAAAGGAATTTCATCAACTCAAGGAAAATCGAGATTTTCTTTCCAAAGAAAATACTGCTTTGAAAAAGGAAGTTTCAGAATTGGTTTCCAAATTTTCAAAAGGCTCAGAAACCTTGAAAAATATTCTTTCTGTACAGATTCCTTATTTCAACAAATCTGGTCTTGGATTTATAAAGGAAAATAAAAGTTTAATTGATTTTCCAAAGGTCAAGGAGAGATTAAAACAAAGACCTCCTCGACAAGCTTACAAAAATCATTTCAATAAGAACTTTGTCAAACCTATTGGTCGAAGTGCCTTAAAATGCTCAAAATGTGGAAATCCACAACATTATGAGAATGAATGTCCTAAGGTCTGGAGACCTATTCGAAGAGACTTCATTAAGACAGCCTATACTAACCTTCAAGGACCCAAACAAGTTTGGGTACCAAAGAAAACATGAGAAGTTGTAACTTTTGCAGGTCACCACAAAGAGGAAAAGAAAGTGGTACCTGGACAGTGGATGTTCCAGACACATGACCGGAGACCCTAGCATTTTCGCTGAACTACAAAGTCTGAATGGTGGAAAAGTTTCTTTTGGAGGAAATAATAAAGGAAAAATAGTTGGAAAAGGAACTGTTGAGATTGGAGGACTTACAATCAATGATGTTTCATTGGTAAAAGGTCTCAACTACAATCTGATAAGCATAAGTCAACTATGTGATTCAGGTTTCAGAATCAACTTTCAAGAAGATATCTGTTCAGGAACAAGCAAAGACAGTTCTCAAACTTTCACAGGAAGAAGACATGGGAACATCTATCTTCTTGACGTCAACTCAAACTACACTCACTGTTTGATCTCAGTCAAAGAAGATGAAGATCTTTGGCACAGAAGACTGGGACATATAAGTATGAAGCAGATCTCAAAGATATCAAATAAGAAACTGGTACAAGGACTACCAGATTTGAGATACAGAAAAACAGAACTGTGCAATGCTTGCACTCTTGGAAAACAAGTAAGAAGCTCTTTTAAGCCTATACATCATGTTTCCACTAATCGTGCCTTGCAGCTTCTTCATATGGATCTTTTTGGACCAACCAGAACACAGAGCATTGGTGGTAAGAAATACTGTCTAGTCATTGTTGATGATTTCACCAGGTTTACATAGGTATTTTTTCTTGCTCATAAAAATGAAGCTTTCTCATACTTCTCAAAGTTTGCAAGAAAAATTCAGAATGAAAAGGGTTATACTATTTCAAGCATCAAAACTGATCATGGGGGAGAATTTGATAATCAAAGCTTTTCAAACTTTAGTGAGGAAAATGGCTTTCAACACAATTTTTCTACTCCATATACACCAGAACAAAATGGTGTTGTGGAAAGGAAAAATCGCTCTTTACAAGAAATGGCAAGAACAATGTTGATTGAAAGCAAGACTCCTTCACAATTTTGGGCAGAAGCAGTGTTTACAGCCTGTTACATCATAAACAGAGTCTTTCTCAGAACAATTCTTGAGAAAACCCCCTATGAGCTTTTTAAAGGTAGAAAACCCAACATCTCGTATTTTCGTGTGTTTGGTTGTAAGTGCTTTATTCTTAAGAATCCAAATGACCGCTTCGGTAAGTTTGATGAGAAGGCAGATGAAGGTGTTTTCCTTGGATACTCAACTACAAGCAAGGCATACAGAGTCTTCAACAAAAGCTCTCAGTCAATGGAAGAAACAATGAACGTAAAGTTTGTTGAGAACATCCAGACTCAAAAAGATGAATCTGAACCATATCCCCTCATACAAGAATCTGAAATCTCTCCAAAGATTGCTGAGTCTAAAGAAGGAAGCAGAAAAGAAATAATTCAGACTCAAACCGATATTTCAGAATCTGATGAATTCGACAGAAACTGGAAACACAAATCCAGTCATCCAAAGAATCTCATCATTGGTGATATAGAAGAAGGGATCAGAACAAGGTCAAAATACAAAGAGAACATCAGCAACCTTGCATTCATCTCAGAAATAGAACCAAAGGAAGTTGATGAAGCTTTATCAGATGAAAACTGGATAGAAGCCATGCAGGAGGAGTTACAACAGTTCAGAATTAATGAAGTCTGGGAACTTGTGCCAAGACCCAAAAATCATCCAGTAATCGGAACAAAATGGGTTTTTAGGAACAAACTGGATGACAAAGGGAAAGTCACAAGAAATAAAGCAAGACTGGTTGCAAAAGGCTACTCTCAAGAAGAAGGCATTGACTATGATGAAACCTATGCACCAGTTGCCAGGTTAGAAGCCATTAGGCTATTATTAGCTTATGCTTGTTTCCATGACTTTAAACTTTTTCAGATGGATGTGAAAAGTGCCTTCCTAAATGGCTACATCAAAGAAGAAGTTTACGTGGAACAACCACCTGGTTTTGAAGAACCAAAGAAACCTGACCAAGTTTACAGACTCAACAAAGCTCTTTATGGTCTGAAACAAGCACCTCGTGCTTGGTACGAGAGATTAAGCAACTTCCTTCTGAAAAATGGTTTCACAAAAGGTAAAGTTGACACGACTCTCTTCATCAAGAGAAAAGGTAAGGACTTTCTACTAGTTCAAATCTATGTTGATGATATTATATTTGGATCTTCTAATGAGTTATTATGCAAGGATTTCTCAAAAGATATGCAGAACGAATTCGAAATGAGCATGATGGGTGAACTGACATTCTTTCTTGGTTTACAAGTAAAACAAACCAAGAATGGAACTTTCATTTGCCAAGAAAAGTATGCCAAGGAAATTGTCAAAAAATTTGGTCTACAAAACTGCAAGAAAACAGACACTCCTATGTCTCAATCTTTCAAGCTGGACAAGGATGAAAACGGTAAAAAGGTTGATCAGAAAGTTTACAGAAGCATGATAGGATCTTTATTATATCTTACTGCTTCTCGACCTGACATACTTTTTAGTGTCTGTATGTGTGCGAGATTTCAATCTGATCCGAAAGAAACACATATTTCTGCAGTAAAGAGAATAATCAAATACATTGGAACATATCCAATGTTAGGACTTTGGTACTCTAAAGACTCAGATTTTACTCTGACTGGCTTTTCTGATGCTGACTTAGCTGATTGTAAAGTGGACAGGAAAAGTACTACAGGTACATGTCAACTACTTGGAAATATGTTGGTATCTTGGTACTCAAAGAAGCAAAACACAGTAGCACTTTCAACAGCTGAAGCAGAATATGTTGCATTGGGGAGTTGCTGTGCACAAATTCTATGGATAAAGCAGCAACTAAGAGATTTTAAAATTGAAGATTCAAGTACTACAATCAAATGTGACAACACAAGTGCTATAAATTTGTCCAAGAACCCCGTTCTACATTCCCGTGCAAAGCATATTGAAATTAAGCATCACTTTATTCGGGATCATGTGCATAATGGTGATGTGAATATTCAATTCATTGATTCTAAGAATCAATTAGCTGATATATTCACAAAACCACTTGATAAATCTTCTTTTGAGCATATTAGAACCCAACTGTGCATTACTTATCCTTTTTCTTAAAGTATTCTGTAGACAGGATTTTTACAGACTTAACGGTTCTCGGTCTGAATAATTCAGACTCTGAGGTTCTCGTTCTGAATAATTCAGACTCGGAGATTCTCGTTCTGAATACTTCAGACTCAATAGAAAGGTACGTTCCAAACTGTTATGGCAGGATTACTTTGGCGGGAAAAATTTTGGCAAGATATTTTCATAGTTATTAATTATGGAAAGCAAACCAGGTAAATATTCTATTTTATTTGATTGGTTGCTTATGATAGATATACATATATACTCTGTCTGTGTAGATTCTTTTAATAACTTTTCCCCGTAACTCCTTCCATTATATACCGTCTCTGTCACCGTAAAAAACCCTATCGGCCAAATCTCTCTCAGACCGTCTCTCTCGATCATCTTCCACAGTCTCCAAACTAAAAAGATCATCTTTCTCCTCTCCTCTTCAAAATTTCCGATTTTTCTTCTTCACTCTTGTTCATCATGAAGTATAAGATGAAGTCCACAAGGATTCTCAATCGTGATTGTCGATCTACGGCCTCACCAGAGCATATGGAAGTATCTGATACGGAGTCCGAGCAGTCGAACCCTACGGCTTCGACCCACCAGGAGCAACGTCGTTCCACGTCTCCACCAGCTACAACGGGTACAAAAGATTTTCGTTGTAAAGATATAAATATGGTGTGGAAGACATATGAACGTCTCAAACGGCTTCATGCCTCTGACCATCTTCTATTCGCCTGTCTAAAAGAAAACTTTTTCCGAGATGAGACTCATCTTGTTCAAGAATACACAAAGTTTCATTCTGAATCTGCTGGAGAACAAACTCGTTCTACTCCTCCTCAGTCTTCCTCTCGCAAAGGGAAAGAAAAGGTCGGAGAATCATCTCAATCCCCTGAGGAATCCACTCCCGTTAGCCCTAAACCTCTCAGCTCTTCTAAATATGTTATACCTGATGATGATGCAAAGTTCTACGAGACTTTTGTTATGAGAGCTGGTATTGCCTATGGATTAATAGGTTCTGGTGGTTTATTCAGAAGCACAGAGCACAATGTGTTTTACAAGATGCTTCTTGCACGAGGAGTGATGAATCACAGGAACGTTGATTTTGGCTATCTAGATCGGGCTGGATTTCCTATTTTGGATCTTTTTAATAGACTAGGCATTGCTGAATTCTGTATGCAATCTGCCAAAGTTTTTGCTGAATTAACTGCATATTTCTACTCAAATCTTTCCATCTTATCACCAAACTGGATCCAGTTTACTGTTGGTGATAATCGATATGATCTGAAAGTTGATGATCTTGCTGTGATAATGGGAGCCAAACATTCAACCTTCACTCCTGTTGATGTCAGTCTTGAAGATGCTTGGTTGACAGCCTCTGGACTTCAAAAATTTCCTTCAGGATCCAAGAAGTCTATCTCCTATTCTGCCTTAACTAGAACATCTATGATTCTTCACAAAATAATCATCAACTGTTTAAGACCCAAAGCAGCCTCCAAAACAGATATTTCGAAATCTGAAATCAAGCTTATTTGGGCAATACTCAAAGGGAAGACTTTCTCTCTACCCCACATTGTCATACTTCACATGTATCGCACACTTCATAAGGGCAAGGGACTTCTTCCATATGGTTCTCTCATCTATTACATATTTTTGCATCTGAAAATTCCCATTCCTCATGAACTGTGTACCACTGTGATTCCCACTATGTGTGTTGGAGAAAGAATGATTAACAAAATGAAGAACTTTGATGATGTTCGGGAGAAAATAGAAAAATCAAAAGGCAAGGAAGCTTTGCCCTCAGAAGGCAGAAAGAAGGGTGACAGGACAACGGAGGTCAAGAAAAGAAAGGAACCAGCTATGAAACAGACAGGTTCTTCAACTCCAATCAAGGTCTACAAAAAGAAGAGAAGAATTCTTCTTCAGGATGAAGAAGACGAAGATCTTGAATCTGGAAGAACAGCTGAACCAGATATCACAACAAAGGTTCCAGAACCTGGCTCTGGAGAATCAAATCTGCCTGATCAGGATGGTGCTCAGCATAGGTCTGATACTATGCCCTCTCAAGACCAACCTGAAGAACCAGTTCATGCAGATCCTTCTGAAGTACATGCAGAATTTCAGGGGGAGATTCCACCAGAGACAGGGGGAGGATTTGAACAGCATACTCAAGAAAATGTTCAGAATCAGGCTTCAGATAATCAGTCTATCTTGATCCTTCTGCTGGAAATCAAAGAAAAACAAGCTGTACTGGAGGAAGGTATGAAGAACCTTCACCGGATTGTTGAGGAAAACAATCACATTCACAAACTTCAGGCAGAAAAGGACAAGGCAGAATTACAGGAGGCGATTGCTCAGTGTTCATTAACTCTGGAGCAAGCCTTGGGTCAAAGCAACAACAAAATTGATGAAGCCGTTTCGATTCTCGAAAATTTTCAACTCATTCGAACCCCTTCCAAAAAATGACCTATTTGTTGTCCCCTTCTTCTTCAAACATTCAACAGTCTGTACTTATAATTATTATTTCTGACATTTTATTTGAATGACTTTCTATATACTGCATATTCTGCATATTAGTCTTTTGCTGATGACAAAAAGGGGGAGAAGTTATGCAGATAGTGTTATACTAACACTCCTTGAATTGCATTGCAGGTTGTGCAGGAATATGAGAAATACAGATATCATAAAATCTTGCTTTATATTTCATGCACTTAAAATATCTATTCAGTCAATATTATTTGAATCTGCATGAAAGTTTTGTCACCATCAAAAAGGGGGAGATTGTTGAGGAAAACCCCAAAAGATTTTGAAGTTGACAAAACTTTCGTAAATAACATGAAGTTACTTTTTGGTTTGGAAATTCAGACGCAGGAAAGACTCTGAAGATTTTCCAGACGCAGAAGATTTTCCAGACTCTGAAGATTTTCCAGACTCAGAAATTTTCCAGACTCTGAAGATTTTCCAGACTCAGAAATTTTCCAGACTCTGAAGATTTTCCAGACTCAGAAATTTTCCAGACTCTGAAGATTTTCCAGACTCAGAAATTTTCCAGACTCTGAAGATTTTCCAGACGCAGATATTTTTCAGACTCAGATGCTGAAGTTTTTCAGACTCTGAATTTTGCAGACGCAGAAACAGAACTTAACACAACAGCTAGTGACCTGGCTTGGATTTCACAAGGAAGGTTTTGATTGACTCAATCTAAAATAATTTGATTGTCAATCAAATATTATCACAACGGACTAATCTCTACTTATGGAAACCAAGATTCTGATTGTATGGGCGACCAGGATCAGCGGGATTCAGAATCTGTCATTCAACGGCTACTCAATCCTTTCTATACAAATCTGTCCAAGGTGAAGATGATCCTCTGAAGACTGTCCAACGGCTAGTTTGGAAGTGGAGGAGTATTTAAGGAGATCAACGAGCAGCAGAAGAAATAGATTCAAGAATCATCAAGTCCAAAGTCTGAGATTATTCCAATTCTTTCTCTTCCTTGAGCCCAACCATAGAATCTTGAGGGTTACTTTACAGACGTGTTTGTGTGAGAAAGTCTTATTTTACACAAGAGTGATTTCACTCTAGTTCTGTAAAACTTTTTGATTACATAGTGAAATCCAGCCAGTAGGCTGTCAGCGTGGGAGAGTGGACGTAGGCTTATCATAAGCCGAACCACTATAAATTCTGTGTGCAGCTTCTCTATCTCTTAATCTTTTACTTTATACACTGCACATTCAACAACACGTCCTTATAGAATCTGAATTTTATTCAGACTCAAACTGTATTTTACCATTTCCGCTTAAATTTGTTAAAATTGTTTAAGATCACCTATTCACCCCCCTCTAGGTGATCCTTGCTAGCCACTTCAAATTGTGCCTCTTACGTTTATGCTTTGATCCAAAGAGATAAACATATGTATATCTTCACTAAAGCAAATAATCTCACACTCAACAAAGAACAAACTAGCGAGACTAACATCCACTCACATATAGTGAACACTGGGGATCTTGGCTAACATCTACAATATTACAGAAAGACTAACATTGACGCATATACATGAGGACAAACAGAGCCTAAGTACAGCTTAGGTGACAAAAGCAAACGAACAAATTGAGTGGAGGAGAGAATCCTAATCAGATTTAAACTTAAACACATACTGACATTGCTCAGGAATTTCATCAAGCATATGGCATGCGTTCAATCCGATGTTCCAAACGAAAGAGAATATTACCGATTCACAACAAACACATCATAATACCCTCAAAGCAGTTTCCAATCGCTAATACATCCTCAACAGAGAGGAATGTACGTCTACGTCATTCAGATAACATCACACACATTCCCCACTCCGCCGTGATTCCGACGAGTGATTTTTCCCACCTCAGGATCATTGCCACCACTCGCCAGCCACCACACATACACAGCCAGAGAATTGAGTATGCAGAATTACAAAGATGGAGAGGGAAACAAGGCAGAGAGAAAAAAGCAGAATTGAGTACACAAGCACCAACTTGATTACTCGATTCTGTTCAAATAGACTTGCAAACTATGAGACACAGTTTTCATGTCTTATATTAAGCCAACGATCAGCACAATTGATTAATCAATTCAAGCAAGACGGCCCTATAACAAGTCGCACCTTATTTGTATTAGCATAGCACGATTCTCAACTCAAGCATGGAAAAAGAAACATGAATGCCTAAAAGTGCAATGATCAGATCGCATGAGCATGGAACAAAGTAACTATTGAACTCATTTCTTCTACGCGCGGGCATTGCGATTTCATTCAATCATTTTATCGAACATGTCAAGTGCATTTCAACCGAAGCACAACCGAGAACGGAGAACGGGAATTTTACCTTGATGACGTGCGATCGCAGTTGCGATCAGCTGTTGAACTTACAAGGAGTAGTCCTGGATGGTCACCGATGACCATCGGAACGGACAAAGGAGGATTAAGCGAGTACGAGGCACTTCGAGATCTCCGAACGGCAAACAGAGCAGAACAAGGAGCGCGATCAGTGAAGCTCAGGAACGGCTTCAATCGGCCGCAACTTCGGCGTCTTGAGATTACATAAAGAATGAGTATCATCAGGCACTTTAAATACTTCCCCGAGCTCTCTGTCAATACTCCGTTTCATTTCTCCGACCTGGCTAGGCTCAAAGCAACCAGAGGTGGAGGTACAGCCGGAGATTCGAATGTTTACGGCGGTCGAAGATTGGACTGGAGTTGACGTTGTAGGTTCAGCGGTGGTCTAACTCCGACCGGATTTCACGATTGATCGGTCACCGGAATAGAACAGCCAAGAAAGATGATTGACCCTGTTTTGGAGGGCAAAAACGTTTATGTATCTACTATGCATGCCCTTAGATTGCAATGTGAAAGAATGGTCAAGAATAATGCTCAGTGATTGACCAAACCCCTCCTGTGGACTGATGACATGAGCAAGGGCGTGAATTGATGGCATAGATAATGCAAGGCCAAGGATAAGCGGCCCAGCTGAACCTCTTGATGGGCTTGTGGGCCAATGATTTCGGGCCAATTGGGCTTTTTCCCTCTGGGCCGAAGCGGGTCGGGTCAACCAGGTTGACTCGGCTCGACCCCATAGGTCCCACTTCGTCGTTTTCAGTTATTTTGCCAAAGTTGATATTAACATTGAATTAATTTGGCCTAATCGTACCTTCAAATTGTGCAAATTAGTTTTTTCGTGAAGGGTTAATCATATCTTTAAATTTGTGCTCGAACATTGGACTGGTCATTAGAGCTTGAATCTTTGAACTTAGTTTTGAAATGCTGAATTGCATTAGAACCCGGATCAATGACTAAAAAGGAATCGAATCTGTGAATTCTAGAATTTCTTGATCAAGAGTTAAAGTCAGCGGTTTAACCGACAAGTCAACTCTCGATCGTTTTTTCATAAAAACTAAGAATTGGAAGCCTAGATATGCTTGCCAAAGATAGAATTAATGATTTTCTTTTATTTTTTTCAAAATTTTCAAAAATGTTGGCCGATGGTTGACCAAAAAGTCAACCTTGAATTATTAAGAAAAACGGAACCTAGGCACAAACGGAATGAAACTGAACTTGAAAAACTTTGAAATGACTCTTTTTGGCTGAGAAACGGGCTTTGTTGTGATCAGGGACTCGAAATTTCGAGTTTTTAATTTTATCGGACTTGTTGGCTAAAATCAACTCGCCACCGCAGTTATTTAATTTTAAGTAGGAAATAAACTAAATCAGATACTAATATAAATTAGAAACTTATCCTAATCCTCTAGAATCTATCTAAATATGCAATATATCCAACCCAAACTATCCTAACTTAATAAGGAAATGTAATCTAAATCTATTTTACTATCCTAACATGCAAGTTTATCTAAAAAATCTATTCTAATCTATGAATTGGGATTGAAACTAATCATAAAAATGATTAACTAAACTAAACTAACTATTAAAAATGTAAGACCGGAATAACATCAGTCTTTTGTCACTGTCTTTGAGAACCTCGGCCGCCTTCTCCACAGACTGCCGCGCAGGGCCACCATTGGTGGCGTTGGTTTCCATTCAACCCATTCATAACATTTGGATTCAAGCAACTCAAGTCAATTAGCAACGTTGACTCATCAAACAAGGAATGACCTCAGGATTGGCCTTTGACTTCATGCATTTCAAATTGTCCCAAGCCACCTCCTAAATAACTAGGGTTGATTAATTGAGATTAATGATATTTGACCACCATTTGCATGCATAAAGCGATGGACAAATTCATTAATCACTATTCCTCATATTCTCCCAAGCTACCCATCGGGACATGCATCGAACCTAGCATTCATTTAGCAATCACATGTAAGAAAGCTCTAATTAAACATGCATTTAGGCCAATTGACCTTGATGCACAATCATTAATCAAGAAAGGAAGTGAGCCATGAAGGATCACTCATTCAATTTTTATTCAAATTTGGACTGATTTATGTTCAAACTTGGTTACCTCCCCAAAATAAGTCCATTTGTGATGGTTCAAGTATTTTCAGATTCCTTAAGAAGTTTACTTTAAAGTTTATAAAGACCACTTAACCAGATTCTGACCTGAAAAATCCGGAATTGACCAAATTAACCCAATTGACTAGAAATTGACCCGGTTTTGACCCGACTATTGTAAATTGCAAAAAAAAATATCTAAAAATGTAAACACATTGAGATTATTGTGTCGAACAACTTTTATATATTGGCTTTTTACAAATTAGCCACGAATTGTTGGAATATTTTCAATTTAGCCTAAGGACTCATTTGCAAAACTGTTTTGTAGGCTGAGTGACCTTGAACGGAATTTTGCCCCTAAGGACATCCTAAATTCACAATTAAGGCCTACAATTCTCTTGATTACTAACTAATTCAAACCCTAATGAAAACTTTCCAATTTTAGGTTTTTGCAAAAAAGGAATCGAACTTTGTGTAATTTGCAAAACAAACTGGTTTGTGCAAGAATTAAAAAGACTGAACAAATTCAAAAATTGATAGTTCTTTTAATGCATGCATTGCACTAATCAAACGACTTTGAAATTTTATAAAATTTATATGGTGGTAAAGCTTGACGTGTTGATTACAACTTGTTGACACCTGATTTTTTAGCTCATTCTTCCAATTTTTCCAAAAATCAAAAAAATTAGGATTAGTAGCCTTGGCCAAGCTTAGGAACCTATTTATAAACCAAAAATAAATTTTTTTAGAATTTTCCTGAATTTTTCCTTAATTTCTTTTAGTCAAAATAATAGAGAAAATCAAGAAAAATAGCAAATGGAATCCAAAAATTCCATAAAAATAGCCATTAGTGTTATTTTGAATCCAATTTCATCAATAAAGCATCAAATTTATAAAATTTCAATTGGGAATGTGCTTTTCCCCGTAATTGGGTAAATCAAGCCCAAATTGAATAAAAAATTCAATTGAGTCATTTCTAGGCTATAGTGTCTTCACAATAAATGATTCTGGAATCTTGAATCACATAATGGTCAGTCCAATTGCATAATTTACAAAGAAATTGAAAAGCCCTAAAATTCTATGAAAATTAGGGATTTTAAGCCTAAATTGGGGATCGTGATCAATTTGAAATTGTCGAACCTTAATACCATCATTTCCAGGGTTAAGCAGTCATGGGTAATCCAATTTTGGCATCCATTTTTCCCAATTAGGTCATATAGATGTTAAATTGAACAAAAACCCTAATGATCCGAATTTACAATTTGAGAATTTTGGGTTTAATAATGACAAAAATTAGGGCAAATCTCATATGTGGGTGCAAAATGTGACAAGGAATTCAATTTTGGGGTTAAATTTGAAAAATTGGATCAAAATTGGACTTAATTTGCAATTTTAGACCAACCGGAGTCTGCCGGGTCGACCGGGTCAACCCAGCCCGACCCGAGTCGATCTCCTTCTTTGCCTGACTCGCCCAAAACATAAAACTTAGGAAAATCCAATTCCAGTTGGAGAATCTCTGGCTAGCGTCGGAGATTCGATCTAACTGATTCAAAGTCAGTGATAATCAATTTTGGGCTGGAAAATAAAGCTAGAAAAGGGGAGAGAAACATCGTCATTGGGAGAGAAGGTGTTTATGAAAATTCCAAAGAGAAGGGAGAGAGAGAACGAACATGAAAGAGGGAGAATGAACGTGAGAAGTGAGTTGAGACTCCCTAAGGCCGAGTGATCAGCGATTTTTCGAAGCGTTGGTAAATCAGTCTCACCGGTGAACCTGTGACGAAGCTGGTCATCAAGGCTTGAAGATAGGTCTTGGCTGGTGCATACCGGACTTTCCCGGCGAAGTTGCGACCATTAGATGACAGAATAAATGTCCAGGAATCGCCCTATGGTTGTAGTTTGGCTTGGAAATTCCAATCTGACTTCAACGGAGAATGTAAAGTTTGCTCATGCTCATAGTTTCATAAAATCCAAATTTCATGTTTTAGCTTCGTCATGTTTGATTGTGCCATTTTCTTCATGATTATGAGTTCATTGATGATTGAAACATGTTTCTGAATATCTTTCTCATTGTTTGATTACATTCTGGATCATTAAATGGCATAAATTGAGTCGGCCGCCATTGTTGAACATCATCGAAGCTTCCCTGACCTCGCCGGAGTGGGTCCTCGTGGCCATTGGCCATCCATGTTAGCTTTTCTGACCTTGCTTGATGTTTTTGTACTCATTTTGAGCAATTTAGATGGCTAGGGCGATTAGGATAATGCTTTGAATTCTGGAAATGTTAGTTTTAAACAGAAATGATTTAGGTTTTTTAAGCTTGAATCTCACCGGCTGGTGATGACTATGAGTTGATATTGATAGAGGATGATCTAGTCTCGATACAGAACCTAAAATCAAGTCTTTAAAGTCATCGGAAGGTCACCGAAGGAGGGCTTGAACAGGTAGCCTTGATAACTCAAAACGAAGAAACGTGCACACTAGGTGCTCGGAGAAATGCCACAATGAAAAAGGATTGAAATGACACCTCTTTGGAGCTGTGCCCACCAGGGAAGGTGAACAACGTCGGCGTCAGCCGGCTCGGCTTGACCGAACCAGGTCGAACCGGATTGGCTTGGTTCAACCCCTTAGCGGGAAAATTTTAAAAAATAATAAAAAATAAAAAATTCTAAAATATTAGAAATTTAGAAAAATCAAATAAAAATTTAGAAAATCAGAAAAATTCTAAAAAAAATATAAAAAATTAGAAATTCATAAACTCGAAAAATAAAACTAAAAACATTTAGAAAAATCATTAAAAACTTCAAAATTTTGGAAAAATTCCAAAAAATTCAAAATGTCCAGAAAAATCCATAAAAATGTGAAAATAGAAAAAATGAAAAAAATAAAAAATCCATAAAAAATCTCAATATTTTGGAAACTTCAAAAAAATAAAAAGTAAAAACTAGCTCTTGGGAAAATAGATTTTCAAAAAAAAAATCTAAAATTTGAAAAATTCACAAAATGACTCAAAAACATTATGGCCAACCTTTGGAAGTGAAATTAAAATTTTTGGAAGTGTCCAAGTGGCATTTGTAGAAAATAATTAGTTTAGGGATAAAAAGGGGTTCTTATCTCTAAAAAACCCTAAAAACCCTAAAATAACACAAATCATTGAATGAATAAGCCTTTAAGGCTTTACTAGGGTTTAGATGTGTCGAATTGGATTCCCTTAGAGAAAAATTGGGATTATTTTGCTTGATTGTAATTGATTGTGCTGCTTATAATGATTGATTGATTTTCCACGATTAGAATGGTTAGAATTAGTAGATAGACCTCGGAAACTCGTGTGACACGTTAGACACATTGTATCATTTTTTGGTATCAAAAAGGCGTTAGGGATCGTTACTTGGGATTATTAGCGTAATCAAGTCCTCATATTCAGAATCTCTGGTTTGCAGAATATTTCTTCCGTATCCCCATTAAGTTTTTAGTTAACCTACCAATAATAACTAGTGGTGACTCCAAATCGAAAACCTAAATTGAATAGAATGATAAAAATTACAACCCGCTGTCATATGAGGTATGGTTTGGGAGAGGCCTCCGTTTGTTTAGTGATGGGATGTCTGTGGGATGTCGGAGCGAAATATCCGTGTCGGACCTTAGTAGCCCATTCGAGGACAGTTTTCCCATTCATGACAAATGAAAGTACCTTCTTAGCGTGCCCGAAAAGACACAGCGCGACACAACTTTTATGGAGAATTTTTTGCCCAAATATGAACATAAAAAATTATAAAATTCTGATAACAGAACAAGGTCAGACTAGAACTGAGGATCACAAAATATAACTTTAAAATTTCATCTTATGACCTATCAAATTGTAGCTTAGGATGTTAGGATCAATTCATTAGTTGAACACGTTTGCTAATTTCAAAGTTTATTAGGTCAAATCATCAAGTTAAGCTCACTGACTCATCGGACTCAAAAAATGAAGAACACATCAACATGCATCAATGAATTACTCATCGATTCACTATTGATCCTATAGATGTTTCGCAAAACATTCATCAATCTAAGCCTACATTCAACAACTCAGCATCCCATTTGGGCATTATTATCAACTTCCTATATGCAATTGGCCAATCAACATTTATCCTAGCAAAGTTTCGAGGTAGTAACCTTGTTTGTGGACTCCTTGATGTTCGTTCGAGCTAATTGGCGACCGTATTACCTCAATAACTTCACGGTTCGGCTAAATAAAGCTCACCAACTCTCTAAAATCAGTGGAGTAGAACAAGTAAGGTTTCCCAAATTAATTAGACTCCGAATGAACAATTAACGAACAAAAACAAATTGAGATTGTTCTAGTGATAGTCCGGTTGTAATTTAATGGGCTCCGGCCACGGGAACTCTTGAGGATTCGTTGAGGATGGAAGTCACAGGCTGCGGAAGGCCAATGGACGTTGTCGGATCACTAGAACTGGCATTGGTAAGTCATTGAACTGGCTCCTGGCATGGAAACCGGTGATACCCTGAATTCCCATTACCCGTTCATGTACATGGTTAAGCATCAATGGATATGGGATCAAAGTGATTTGTGCTATGAATTGTTATGGTCACTAAAGTTTTGTGATTTTAGAGAAATTGAGAAATTCATTATCATATGGCATTTAAATATGTGACATTAGTGAGATGATCATATATGTGATATTGTGGAACGCGACGCCTAGTTCTCACCATGGTCAAAATTTTAGAGCCACATTTAACACCCTAATCCTTTTAGTTCTCAAAAATTATAGGGTAAACTCCATGAAATTAGACATGTGTCAATAGTTCTTTCAATGTAACTATCGCACCGCGCTTTTTTTTGGGCTTTCAGGATTTGCATGCTAAGGAGGTATTTCCATGTAAGGGTCTCTCCCAGACCATACCTTACGTGACAGTGGAAGGTGATTTCTTATTTAGTTTAGATTTGTGATTTTGGAGTTGCCACTAGTCATTATTGGTAGGTAAACTAGAAACCTAATCGAGGTATGGGAGAAATACCACGATTTTACGAAGCAGAGATTCTGAGTACGGGGACTTGGTTACGTTATTGATCCCGAATCGAGATCCCTAACGCCCTTTCGGTACCTAAGAACGATACAATGTCTAACATGTCATGCGAATTTCCGAGGCTTACCCACTAATTCTATCCATTCTAATTGTAGGAAAGACCAAACAAGTATTAAACGCACAATCAATGTCAATCAGATCAATCAATCTTAAATGGTCTCTAAAAATGAAAATCAATCAAAACATCCAAACCCCAATGAAGCTCTAGAAGCTTATTCATTTCATGATTTACATTTTTAGGGTTTTAGGGTTTTTTAGGGGTTATAACCCCTGAATTTGGGATTTTCTAAAAATGCCACTTCAAAAAATTCAAATCTCACTTTTTATGGTTGGCCACGATGTTTTTGGACCATTCTGTGGATTTTTAAAATTTTTGATTTTTTTTTCAGAAATTTTATTAACCGAGAATTGATTTTTTTATGAGTCTCTAAAAATTTTTGTGAAATTTTCGATTTTTTTTATTGATTTTCCAAAATTTTTAAAATTTTTTATTTGTATTTTCTGAATTTTTATGAATTTTCTAAAAATTTTTGAATTTTTATAAAATTTCTAATTTTTTGTGAATTTTTTGTCTTTCTGAAATTTTTTTTTGATTTTCCAAAATTTTTTTATATTTTTCTGATTTTTGATTTTTTGATTTTTTTAATTGTTTAAAATTTCCTGTCGAAGTGGTGAACCAGACCAGCCCGATTCAACCCGGTTCAGCCTGACTGAATTGGGCTTTGCCTGCGCCGATTACCGATCACCTTCCTCGGCGAGCCCAACGTCGAAACGGTGTCGATTTGGATTTTTTTTTATTGGGGGCATTTAATGGAACAGGTGGTGTGCATAATCCATGTGTTGAAGGTTTCAAGGCTGCTAGTTTAGGCTCGTTGCCGACGACTTTTCCGGTGATTATTTCACCATCCTCATTGCACCATGGTGATGTCCCTTCATTCTATTTTTCATTTAGCCTACTCCGGACACCGACGGACATTCACCAACCGGCGAAAACCGAAACTAAGAATGTCAACTCAAAATTGACCTTTTCAACCTTTCTAACATTCACCCATGTTCTGATCGCCCTAGCTATTTTCTATCGATCAAATCACTAACAAACAATCAAACAAAGATCAAGGAAGACTAACTTGAATGGCTTAAGGCCATGGTAACACTCCGGCGAGGGTTCCTGAGCTCCGGCGAGACAGTTCAATGGACGACCGAGGTGATTCATGCATATTTTCCAATGAAAATGCGATCAAATGACATAAAACGTGATTATATACAAGTCTTGAACATCTAGAATTACAAAATCACGATTAGAACAACATGAATAACAAGATTGAGTCAAATCATATTTTCTGAAATTTTTGGAAAAACCGTGACGATAAACGATATTTACCTGCTTTGATTGAGGGCAAAATGGAGTTTTCGAGATATCCGGCGACTGTAGAATGGTTCCTTGTCACTTGAACTTCAAGTTGATGGCCTTGGTTTCACCACGGAGCTTCTAAATCAGCCGGCTAAGTGTGACTTACAGGCCTCAATGATCAGCCTTGTTACAGGTCCTCCAGTGAGGAAACTAATCGGCGATACCTATTTGCTAGCGCTTTCCTGGTCAGAAAAGCGCCGATCACTAGGTCTCAGAGACCAATCACTAGGTCTCAGAGAGTCTCAACTCACTCTCTTACTAGTTTCAGGCTTTTCTCCTCTGTTTCTCTCTCTTCTCTCTCTCAGTCATTTCGTCGAGCATCTTCTCTGCAATGTTAAAGTTTCTTCAGTTTTTTATTAATAAAAAATCCCTCCCAAAGATCGTTAGAACCGATTTCTAATCGGTTATAACTGATCTTCGACTACAGTTGGAGATTTTCCAATTGTCGTTCAGGTCAAACATGTGTTTATTTGACCGGAAATGATCAACTAAGTCATGGGCTTGAAATGGTTTTTTCTAGGTTTAGTGCATCTGGGTGAGTTGGGCGAAGAAGACAACCAACCCGAGTTGGGTCGGGTCGACCCGGGTTGGTCTAAATTCGCCAATTAAGCTCAATTTTGACCCAATTTTCAAAATTAAACCCCAAAATTGACTTCCCATCATATTCTGAACCCAAATATATAATTTTCCCAAATTTTTGTCATGATTGTGTTCGAGATTTTCACATTTTTATATTCGGGTTAATAGAGTTTTGTTCAATTTGATGTACTAATGATTTGATTAGGCAAAATTGATGCCAAAATTGAATTACCCACATCTGATTAACCCTAGAAATGATGGTCTCATGTTTTGACAATTTCATATTGGGCACGATTCCCAATTTGGATTCAAAATTCTTAATTTTCAACTGAATTTTGGAGATTTTTGATTTTTATGTCAAATTGTGCAATTGGACCAACTATTATGAAATTCAAGGTCCCATAATCATTTTATTGTGCAGACACTATGACTTAAAAATGACTAGGAAAATTTAATTGCATTTTTGATTCAATTTGAGTTTAATTTTGCCTAATTTTGGGAAAAACATATACCTAATTGAGATTTTTCAAAATTGATGACGTATTCATGAAATTGGATTTAACATAAGACTAATGACTATTTTTATGGAATTTTTTTTATTCCATTTACTATTTTTCTTGATTTTCTCACCTATTTTGACTAAAAGAAATTAAGGAAAAATGCAGAAAAATGCTAAAAAATATTTTTTTTGTTTAGAAATAGGTTTCTAGGCTTAGCAAAGATTGCTAGTCCTAATTTTGAAATTTTTGAAAATTTTTGAAAATATAGAAAAAATAAGCTAAAAATTAGGTGTCAACAGCTGCTTCTTTTTTAGATTGAGCTCGTTAGAGATTGATCTCAAAGACAAGATGACAATTGAATTTTTAGTCGACTCAATGAATAAGATAAGATGGAAATTTTACAACAACTGATTAGGGCTTTTACTTTTGAAATTCGTGATCTAATCCAATGGTTCTCTTTTCAGAATATATTTTGAAAGGTTATTAATGATTAAGGGAGAGAAACTTACCTATTTGTGAGCTGTCTCTTTGTTGCTTATTCAAGAGCATGAATTGATGGTGGTGATGATTATGATGGTTATTTAGATTTTATGGTTTAAGGACAAGTCCACGAACCATGAACACTTGAGACTCAAGCCTAGTGGTTCCTCACAAGTAGGTAAATCCAAAGTCCTACGGGCGATGAGCCCCTAGGCTTGAATTTGTCTAGTGGTTCCTCACAAGTAGGACTTTGAGTTTGCCTAGGGGCTCATCGCCCGTAGGACTTTGGATTTACCTAGTGGTTCCTCACCAGTAGAACTTTGGATTTGCCTAGGGGCTTCTTGCCTGTAGGACTTGAATTTGCCTAGTGGTTCTTCCCCAATAGGACTTCAATTTGCCTAAGGGCTCCTCGCCTATATGACTTGAATATGCCTAGGGGCTTCTCGCCTATAGGACTTAAATTTGCCCAGGGGCTCCTCGCCTGTAGGACTTGAATTTGCCTAGGGGCTCTTCGCATGTAGGACTTGAATTTGCCTAGTGGTTTCTCATCAGTAGGACTTGAATTTACCTAGAGGCTCATTGCTAGTAGGACTTTGGATTTGCCTAGGGGCTCCTCATCTGTAGGACTTTGCATTTGCCTAGAGGCTCCTCACTTGTAGGACTTGAATTTGCCTAGTGGTTACTCACCAGTAGGACTTGAATTT
The DNA here is from genome assembly GCA_031216185.1 of Syzygium aqueum. Classification (NCBI taxonomy): domain Eukaryota; kingdom Viridiplantae; phylum Streptophyta; class Magnoliopsida; order Myrtales; family Myrtaceae; genus Syzygium; species Syzygium aqueum. The sequence continues at coordinate 21,805,473 of CM062233.1, forward strand.
GCCTAGGGGCTCTTCGCCTGTAGGACTTTGGATTTGCCTAGGGGCTCCTCGCCTGTAGGACTAGAATTTGCCTAGGGGCTCATCGTCTGTAGGACTTTGAATTTGCCTAGAGGCTCCTTACCTATAGGACTTGATATTGCCTAGGGGCTCCTCGCCTGTAGGACTTGAATTTGCCTAGGGGCTCCTCGCCTATAGAACTTGAATTTACCTAGGAGCTCTTCACATGTAGGAATTTGAATTTGCCTAGAGGCTTCTTATCAGTAGGACTTGAGTTTGCCTAGTGGTTCCTCACCAGTAGGACTTGAATTTGCTTAGAGGCTTCTCGTCTGTATGACTTGAATTTGCCTAGGGGCTCCTTGCCAATAGGACTTTGAATTTCCTAGGGGCTTCTCGCTTATAGGACTTGAATTTGCCTAAGGGCTCCTCGCTTATAGGACTTTGAATTTGCCTAGGGGCTTCTCACCTGTAGGACTTGAATTTGCTTAGTGGTTCCTCACTAGTAGGACTTTGGGAAGACTTCAAATAATGAATGCTTTGACCGTGAGTTATGTGATTTTGAGGGGCAAAAGGACACCATTGGTGCCATAACTTGTGTATGGCGATCACTTTATTGCCATAACTTTTATTCGGATCACTTTGGTGTTAACTTTTTTGAAAAACGATCACTTTGGTGCCAACGTTGACGTGGCTCGCCGGAAATTCTACGTGGCGCTGACATGGCTTGCCGGAGAGGTCCAGTCAGCATTAAAAATAAAATTTAATGCTGACGTGTATTTTTTTTTAAAAAATAAAAATAAAAATATATTAAAATAATAAAAAAAGGAAAATAACACATAACATTTAAAATTTTTTATTTTTTTTTCTTCTTCTCCTGCGAGGGCTGTCCTTCCCGGCGTCGGCCGAGAGCCGCCCGACGCCGGCGAGGGCGGCCCTCGCCTGGGCGGGCGAGGGTCGCCATCGACTGATGCCGGCAAGGACGGCCCTCGCCCGACTCAGGCGAGGGTCGACCGACCCCGACACCGGTGAGGACGGCCCTTGCCCGACTCAGGCGAGGGCTTCCCTCGCCGGCCCAGGCGAGGGCCGCCCTCGCCAGATCTGGCGAGGGCCACCCTCGCCTGGGCCGGCGAGGGTCGCCCTCGCCCGACGTCGGCGAGGGCGGCCCTCGCCTGGGCGGGCGAGGGTCTAGCGAGGGTCGCCCTCGCCTGGGCCGGCGAGGGAAGCCCTCACCGGCGTCGGGCGAGGGCCGCCCTCGCCGGAGAAGAAAAAAAAAATAAAAAAAGGAAAATAAAATTAAAAAAAAGCCACATAATTTTCACGTGTACAAGTTAAATTATTTTTTAAAAAAATATAAATGCCACGTCAGCTTTTTGGCCTGAATTTTGGCCGGAGTCACCAAAGTGATCTATTTTTTCCAATTTTAGCACCAAAGTGATCCGAAAAAAAGTTATGGCACCAAAGTGATCGCCGTGCACAAGTTATGGCACCAATAGTGTCCTTCTGCCGATTTTGAGGTTTCACTGACCTTTATATGGTTTTTTTTAGATGACCAAAAACTATTTTAAAATGTAGTTTTGAAATTAATCATAACTGTTTGAAGAGTGGTTTTTTTTAGCTTACCCCAAACTGTTTGAAAACTTGATTTTAAGTTGATCAAAAACTTTTGAAACCTAATTTTGAAATATACTTTTTTTTTGCATTGATGCATTTTAGACAATCAAATTTCCTTTTTAAGGAATTATTTGAACAAAATGCTTGCAATCTTTCAAGAAATGCTTGAAATGATCATTTGGAAGGCCTTCATTAAAAAAGATTTGTTTCAATCTATGAACTTGGTCTTTTCTTCATCTGATTGAAAGGAGAATTTGTCTAATATCCCTCAATTTTATCTCTTTTAACCAATCCTTAGGTGTTCGGAGATGTTCGCTATATATACAATTCAATTGATCTGATAAGGTCTTTCAAAAGGTTATAATGTTGGCTTGGTCAATGGCTATTCAAAGGATAGGCATTCTGAGGCCAAGAAAAAGAATTTCGTCACAACTGACTTTAGGTTTACAAATTAAGAACCTCGAGGATAAGACAAGATATTATTGCATACACTTCTTTGAGTGATAACTTCTTATCATAAAGTTATGTTTCTACTTTCAACATCCTAATTCGAAGAGTCTTTAGGAAGATCTTATATTATTGGTATTGGGTAGGCTCAAAAGGCTCATTTGTTTGAATTCAGCGTTTTTATGAAATTGATGATTTTCTTGGCATCGTCACTTTTCTTTTCTTCTTTTTTCACTAGAGATCTTTTCCCTTAGGAATATCAGAGTCCTCTAAACATTAATCACAATCTCTTTTCTTTTGCTCATTCTCACTTGTTGTGATCTATGACTTTTTGTCATTTTGAGCTTTCTTTTGAACTCTTTTTTTTTTTCATTTTTCTTGGGCATTTGACATTGCTTTTACCAGGCACAGTGCTTTTTCATACCCCAGAATTTTGTCTTTGATCTTTTGAATTCTAAGAACTCTGTGTTATGCTCTTTTGTTTCTTATTTATTAAAGTGGATCATATGCTCATGCTCCTGTGTGAAGAGATGATCACCGATTTAAGGTTCTGAAATGAATATCAGGTTCAATTGGGCTTTGCCAAAGGTAATGTGTTTGGATATAGGAAATGAAGTGCTCTTTTTCCTTTTGGGATGTCTTGAGCTTTCATATGACTTCATATGAAGTTATCACAGAAAAATTGATGCAAGAGTATGCAATAAAATCTTTCTTGATCCTATTCTCCATAGCTGTTAATCCACAAACCTCTTGATTTACCCCAATGTGGGCTGGTTCTTTACAGGGTTGTTTTGAGAAAACTTCTCTACTGTTTTGGCTCAAATTTGGTTTGCAAAGGATAAGCATGTGTTTGGGGTAGTGAAATGATTTCCTTTCCTCATTTCAATCCATGTAATCATTGTGAATATCCCTTATTTCCTTCGGATGAGTTTTTCTCACTCACTTCTCCATTTTAACTTTGAGTGTATAAGGGATGTGTGTGGATATAGCTTGCCTTTCATCATTTGAAGGTCATTCCATTTGATTTGATCCAAACTTTTTCTATGAAATTTTCCATGCGATCGCAGTTGCGATCAGCTGTTGAACTTACAAGGAGTAGTCCTAGATGGTCACCCATGACAATCGGAACGGACAAAGGAGGATTAAGCGAGTACGAGGCACTTCGAGATCTCTGAACTACAAACAGAGCATAACAAGGAGCGCGATCAGTGAAGCTCGGGAACGGCTTCAATCGGCCGCAACTTTGGCGTCTTGAGATTACATAAAGAATAGGTATCATCAGGCACTTTAAATACTTCCCCGAGCTCTCTGTCAATACTCGGTTTCATTTCTCCGACTTGGCTAGGCTCAAAGCAACCAGAGGCGGACGTGCAGCCGGAGATTCGAATGTTTACGATGGTCGAAGATTGGATTGGAGTTGACGTTGTAGGTTCAGCGGTGGTCTAACTCCGACCGGATTTCACGATTGATCGGTCACCGGAATAGAACAGCCAAGAAAGATGATTGACCTTGTTTTGGAGGGCAAAAATGTTTATGTATCTACTATGCATGCCCTTGGATTGCAATCTGAAAGAATGGTCAAGAATAATGTTCAGTGATTGACCAAACACCTCTTGTGGACTGATGACATGAGCAATGGCGTGAATTGATGGCATAGATAATGCAAGGCCAAGGATTAGCGGGCCAGCTGAACCTCTTGTTAGGCTTGTGGGCCAATGATTTCGGGCCAATTGGGCTTCGTCCCTTTGGGCCGAACGGGTTGGGTCAACCAGGTTGACTCGACTTGACCCCGTAGGTCCCACTTCGTCGTTTTCGGTTAATTTGCCGAAGTTGATATTAACATTGAATTAATTTGGCCTAATCGTACCTTCAAATTGTGCAAATTAGTTTTTTCGTGAAGGGTTAATCATACCTTCAAAGTTGTGCTCGAACATTGGATGGGTCGTTAGAGCTTGAATCTTTGAAATTAGTTTTGAAATGCTGAATTGCATTAGAACCTGGATCAATGACTAAAAAGGAATCGAATCTGTGAATTCTAGAATTTCTTGATCAAGAGTTAAAGTCAGCGGTTTAACCGACAAGTCAACTCTCGATCGTTTTTTCATAAAAACTAAGAATTGGAAGCCTAGATATGCTTGCCAAAGATAGAATTAATGATTTTCTTTTATTTTTTTCAAAATTTTCAAAAATGTTGGCCGATGGTTGACCAAAAAGTCAACCTTGAATTATTAAGAAAAGCGGAACCTAGGCACAAACGGAATGAAACTGAACTTGAAAAACTTTGAAATGACTCTTTTTGGCTGAGAAACGGGCTTTGTTGTGATCAGGAACCCAAGTTTCGAGTTTTTAATTTTATCGGACTTGTCAGCTAAAATCAACTCACCACCGCGGTTATTTAATTTTAAGTAGGAAATAAACTAATTCAGATACTAATATAAAGTAGAAACTTATCCTAATCCTCTAGAATCTATCTAAATATGCAATATATCCAACCCAAACTATCCTAACTTAATAAGGAAATGTAATCTAAATCTATTTTACTATCCTAACATGCAAGTTTATCTAAAAAATCTATTCTAATCTATGAATTGGGATTGAAACTAATCATAAAAATGATTAACTAAACTAAACTAACTATTAAAAATGTAAGACCGGAATAACATCGGTCTTTTGTCACTGTCTTTGAGAAACTCGGCCGCCTTCTCCACAGACTGCCGCGCATGGCCACCATTGGTGGCGTTGGTTTCCATTCAACCCATTCATAACATTTGGATTCAAGCAACTCAAGTCAATTAGCAACGTTGACTCATCAAACAAGGAATGACCTCAGGATTGGCCTTTGACTTCATGCATTTCAAATTGTCCCAAGCCACCTCCTAAATAACTAGGGTTGATTAATTGAGATTAATGATATTTGACCACCATTTGCATGCATAAAGCAATGGACAAATTCATTAATCACTATTCCTAATCATTCTCCCAAGCTACCCATCGGGACATGGATCGAACCTAGCATTCATTTAGCAATCACATGTAAGAAAGCTCTAATTAAACATGCATTAGGCCAATTGACCTTGATGCACAATCATTAATCAAGAAAGGAAGTGAGCCATGAAGGATCACTCATTCAAATTTTATTCAAATTTGGACTGATTTATGTTCACACTTGGTTACCTCACCAAAATAAGTCCATTTGTGATGGTTCAAGTATTTTCAGATTCCTTAAGAAGTTTACTTTAAAGTTTATAAAGACCACTTAACCAGATTCTTACCCGAAAAATCCGGAATTGACCAAATTAACCCAATTGACTAGAAATTGACCCGGTTTTAACCCGACTATTGTAAATTGCAAAAACAATATCTAAAAATGTAGTAGGCCGGCTTTATTAAGACTTCGATCTTCAAGGATTCTACCTTTACTCCACCGGTCACTTGTAGCATGGAAGATAACATAGCTAGTGCATCAGCGAACTGATGGTGGGATCTTGACAAGTACTCGAAGGAGATGTCTTTGAATTCCTCTATAATTTCTTCGAGGTATTCATGATACGACACCAATTTGGTGTCTCTCGTTTTCCACTCTCCTACAGTTTGGAGAATAATCAGAGCGAAATCACCAAACACTTTCAACTTGGTTATCCCCATTTCCACTGCAGCTTGGAGTCCTAGGATGCAAGCCCCGTACTCAGCTATGTTATTGGTACTTGGGAACATCAACATGGCTGCTACTGGATAATGCTGCCCATCTAGGGATATCAAAACTGTCCCAGTACCGGAACCAGTCAAGTTTACGGCTCCATCGAAGAACATGGTCCAGGTGTCCTCCTTTATTATCAGAATGCGATCTTCTGGGAAATATCGATCATCATCCGAGGTTCCAGGATTCTCGGCTAACATATCGGCGATTACTCGGCCTTTAACTGACTTCTATAGCATTATCTGGACATCAAATTCTGAAATCAAAATTTGCCATTTGGCTAGCTTCCCTACCAGAGCCGGTCGATCAAGTAAATACTTGATGGGATCATTCTCAGTCACAAGCAAAGTCTGGAGATGCAATGTATACTGTCTCAGCCTATGAAGCACCCACACTAGTGTAGCGCAAGTTTTCTCGGCTTCAGGATAATTCAACTCCGAGACGGTAAACTTCTTACTCAAGTAATAAATTGCTCGCTCTTTTTCATCTTCAGGATTTTTCTGGGTTAGCATTGCACCTAGAGACTCGCTATGAATAGTGAGGTAGAGGATCAGAGGCTGGCCCGGCATTGGTGGGACTAACACTGGGGGTTTTATCAGGTACTGCTTCGGTTCATTAAACGCTTCCTAGCAATCATCGTCCCATTCCATTTGAGCATTCTTCCTTAGAAGTTTGAAGAACGATTTAGCAATTTCGGAGAGCTGGGAAATAAACGGGCTATGTAGTTCAATCTACCCATTAGGCTCCGTACTTCTTTCACGGTCGATGGGGGTTGCAGCTCATATGTGGCCTTCACTTTGGAAGGATCAACTTCAATGCCCTTACTGCTTACTATGAACTCGAGTAGTTTGCCCGACGTTGCCCCGAATATGCACTTCGCTGGATTGAGACGGAGTTTAAACTCACGGAGTCGGTCGAACAACTTCTTCAGGGTATTAACATGACTCTCTCTGGGTCGAGACTTGGTAATCATATCATCAACATAGATATCGATCTCCTTATGCATCATGTCATGGAATAGAGTCACCATTGCGCGTTGATATACTGCCCCGGCATTTTTAAGGCCAAAAGACATGACCTTATAGTGGAATGTTCCCTAAGGAGTGATGAACGCTGTTTTTTCCTTATCGCTATCCTTCATTCTTATCTGATTATAACCCGAGAAACCATCCATGAAGGAAAATAACTCAAATCCAGTAGTACTGTCTACCAGAACATCTATATGCGGTAATGGGAAGTCATCTTTAGGGCTAGCCTTGTTCAGGTCGCGATAATCAATGCAAACACGGACTCGGCCATCCTTCTTCATGACTGGCACAATGTTGGCCACCCAGGTAGGGTACTGAGTGACTTCGATGAATCCCACTTTCAAGAGCTTCATGACTTCCTTTTTTTATTTTCTTTGAAAGCTCAGGTTTGGTTCTCCATAGCCGCTGTTTCTTGGGCGGCATGTCAGGATTTGTAGGCAAGCTATGCTCCACAATAGAAGGGTCTAAACCCGGCATATCGGCGTACGACCAAGCAAAGATATCCTGGTAATCCTTTAGCAATTGGACTAGGCATTTGGCTCCACTTTCGGGAAGGGTTGCTCCTATCTTCACTTTTTTGGATTCTCCGGAATCACTCAGATTGACGGTGATAGTTTGGTCTGATGTGAGGACTTTGGGCTTTTCATGCCATTCTAGATCGCGTTGAATATTTGAGGAATCATCGAGTTCGCAGGTATCATTGGGATCAAACTCGGTTGCATATAATTCATCGTATTGGACCATTCCCATACCCTCATGTGTCATAAGATTGCCCCTGAAACATAAAGTAGGGGATTCAGAAGGATAAACATGGCTAAACATTGCATTTTTGTAAATTTTTTGTTTTTTTTTTAAATTCTTTTCGAAAAATTTTTAACATGAGGAAGCATGAAGAAGCCCAGACCTCAGAGTTCTCCTTGGACTATATTTTCTTTTATCGGTTGGATATCATCACCGAGCTAGTTTGATGTACCTCAATATGTCCTAAAAAACGAAAACAACTTGTAATTTCATTGATCATTTCAAAATGAATTACACTTATTGAATGGAAATTGCAACAATCAAATCCTAGAAATGAAGATGGAAAGCAGCACTCGAAACGGGGCAAGTCCTAAAAAGCAGTAAAAATTCCCACGCAGGGGAGTGTACGAAAAAGTAAAGGTTTTACTCTTATGGGCCTGTGCCTATTCCCTCTAACGGTTCTTCTTCGATAGCTCCAATAAAGACATCATTGAACAGGGCAGTGATTCCATCTATTGCATCCTCAGAATCTTCTGTCGGGGATGTTGGATCATCCATACCTCCCCATCTATCTGGGACAATGTCGCAAGGGTCAACATAGAAGCTCGGGGGCGCTGAGTACTTCACATAATAATTGAACTTACCGCTCGGTTGCCCGAAAGTGTCAATCACCTCTTTCTCTTCGTGCATCATTCTCGCAGGGCCCATGAATGTGGTGCGGATATGTGGAAGCAACCTACTACGCCCGAGTTCTTCGTTATTCGACGCTTCTTCAGATTGCTGTCTATTATGGCCGTTTCCTTAACCTTAACCTCTATCATATCCACGTCCACGTCCCTTATTATTCAGCATAGCTGACCCATGGTACCCCAATCCAGAAATGCGGGGCCTTTGAGAGACTTCCACCGGCTAGCAGATATCTTGATCATTCCTGCCAAGGCCTTCACTCGGAATAAAGCCATGGGACACCATTACTCTTCCGACCATGACCGCAGCATTTGACACCTCAGGCATCGGTGGTGATGATCCTCTAGATGCATGTATGGTCGATATGAGCTCTAGCGACTGATAGCTCGACTCAATTTTGCAATCCGGCTCGACATAGGGGATAGCCATGGCATGATAGATTGGGTGTTCTTCTTCACCGTGGACTGTGACTAACTTTTTCTCCACAACGAACTTCACCTTCTGATGTAGACTGGATGGCACAGCTCCGGTAGTATGAATCCATGGACGTCCCAACAAGAAATTGAATGCAGTGGGAATGTCCATAACTTGGAATAGGATGTTGAACACTGTCGGTCCTATCTGCACGTCGAGGTGGATTTCTCCCATTACTTCTTTCTTCGTTCCGTTAAAGGCTCGCACGGAGGTCTTCGCAGCATTTATCCTTGAAGGGTCTATCTTAAGGCGATGTAAAGTCGCCAGAGGACAGATGTTCAAGGCTGAACCGTTATCGATGAGTACCCAAGCTACATGCGAGGCCTTATATTTGACAGAAATATACAGGACCTTGGTATGTCCTCTGCCTTCCAGAGGGAATTCTTCATCTAAAAAGTCTATAAGGTCCTTGAGGAGTATGGAACCCATAAATTCTTCTAGTTTCTTATGATCGATCGTCTCTGGCATGTGGACTTCGCTTAACACCTTCATTAGGGCTTTCTGGTGTTTGACAGACGTTTGGAGGAGTTCAAGCAGAGAGATTTGCACGGGCATCTTGCGCAGTTGCTCGACTATGCTGTACTCACTAGCCTTGATCATGGCTAGGAACTCTTTGGCTTCTTCGTCAGTGACAGGTTTTGCCGAATGAGCATTAGCTTGGCCATAAGTACATCAAGATCTGGTGACTAAGTCGACATCAAGGCTGTAGGACCAAGGAATTGCTTTATCATTACAATACTCATACGGCTGAGGAATTTCGATCACTATCCCTTCATCAGCTGCAGGCATGCTTACTACGATCTCCTCGTCATCGGTCGCGTCTTCGAGCGGAGGCATGTCTTCAGGCAAAGGATCGAGCTTGTCCTTCTCGGTGTTCAATGTAGCAAACTCTTCTTCTCAATTGATAACCACTTCAGAGATAGTAGAGACGATGCCAGTATGGTCAGCATAAACAATCATCCCAGCCTCTACCATCGCTGAGATTCTTTCTCTCATGATAGCTAGGGAAAGGACCTTATTACTCGGGTAATAACCGGCTTTCACCAACTCACCATAGACGTCGGTGGTGTATACCTTGATATTCCTGATTCGACCAGCATTGAAGCTGAATATGGCATTTACGTTGCCCGCGTGATCGGGGAGCGGGTTACTCTGAACATTCGGCTTGGTGGGTTGGAACGAGAAAGCCTTTGTGTCCAGAAGGTTCTGGATTCGGTGCTTGAGGGCATAACAATCGTCGGTTGAGTGTCCCAGCTCGTCCATGTGATAATCACATTTCTTCGATGGGTCGTAGTTATAGAACTACTCAGGATTGGGCCGCTTTGGCTCGGAAGTCAACAAGCCTTTCTTTCGGAGCACAGTCAATACTTAAGATAACGATCCAGGGTGAGGGGTGAATTGCTTCTTATTGTTCCTCCTCTAAAAAGGTTGACGACCCGTGTTTGTTGCTGAGCTTCTACTACTTGGATTGCTGAGGCAGAGTTGGTATTCCGCCAGCCCGGCTGGTTATAAGTTGCATTCACTTCAGCTGCCGGTTCTTTCTCTTTTCTTGTACTAAATCTTTTGGTCGACGAAGATGGCTCCACAAACCACCCATCCTTCAGCCCTATCTCGATCTGTTCGCCTGTGGGGATGAGTTGGTTGAAGTTGTTAGCCAGAATGGCCACCATCCGATTATGGTACTCGAACGGGAGAGTCTTGATGAACATCCTCTTCAGCTCACTGTTAATAGGTTCTGGGACAACCTGAGCGGCTAAATTTCTCCATCTGATGGCGTAATCCTTGAAGGACTCAGTCTTTTTCATCTGATCGCGCTCAAGGTCATTGCGGGTGGGAGTGATGTCTGTTATGAATCTGTACTACTTTAGAAATGCCTCGCTGGCTTCTCTCCAAGTTTTGAGGCTATTTATCTTCATCATGAGATACCAGTTCAAGGCAGGACCCATCAAACTTGCTTGAAACGCATAGATCATCAAGAGTTCATTGTCAACGTACGAGGTCACTTGTACGTGGTATAACTGCAGGTGGGCTTTTGGGCACGTGGTGCCATTATACTTGTCAAAGTCCGGCATCTTGAACTTCTTTGGAATTTTGATCTGTGAGTACAGGGATAGATCAACCGAGGGTGAATCTTGTGAACCCTCCAGCTGCTTCACTCTCTCTTCGAGTTTGTTGACTCGTTCATCGGGCTTGTCTTTGTTGACGATAATCTAGACATGGTCATCTTCTAAATCAGGAATATCGTCATCTTCGTCAACATCGACACTTTTTCCAGCTTTCTGCTTTGGGACTGATGTTTCGAGGGATGTCGGAATAGGGATCGACCGAAGGGCCTTGATTTCAGCGGACATCTGTTGCATTGCGATGGCGAGTTGCTTCATCTGGTCTTCCATGCCAACAACACGCTCTTGCAAGTCGGTTTGATTGGCCATTCTGGCTCTCGACCGTGTACGAATAGGCGATCGTGATCGGTTCGTAGTTACCTAACTTACGGAATGAAACAGGCATACATGAGTGTCAAGCCAAATCACACGGAGACCCATGACATTGGTCTAACCGCTTTGAATTGAAAAGACCTTCTTTATTGAAATGACGAAAATTTTACAATGACTGATGACTTGAAATAACTTTAAATTGAATATAAAGACAAATGACTCAATTCCTGAACAAATTGAAAGACTGAAACTAAAATGAGAAAACAACTTCAAGCTTTTTTATTTAGCTTGATCTATAGACATATGGGAGGCGACTTCCTTCTTCAATTGCTCATAAGCTCGAGCTCTCTTGGATGCATTTTCTTCAGCTTCTTCGGCCTTTCTTTTGATACGGTTGGTCTCTGAACGGGTGGCGGTCTTGTGGGGCACCTTAGGTATCTTCGGGAGTGACTCCTTCGGGATTTTGTGTCGTCGGATATACTTGGTCATCGCGAAGTAGGACTTCTGCTCCCCCTTGAGCTCTTCTTCGGGCCGAGCTATCTTTAACACACAGCATTTCTTCCACATCTTTTGGAGCTGAGCTATGGTCTCTTCATGGTCTTCACTCTCGTCAGAGAAATCAACAAGGAGGAGCTCCGGTTGTAACACCGGAGAGAGCCCCTAGAGAATCTGGTACTGTCGGGATACTCTAGCGGGATAGTATTCGATTGCGTCAGTGAGGCCCAAAAGTGGCACCGGTCCAAGACCATTACACGTAAGCCGAGCTTCCTTGACATTGAACCAACTAGCATGCCATTGGAAACCTTGGGGTCTAACGTTTTTCATGAAAATGATCCATTCGGAGTAATGATAATCAGGTGCATTTCCTTGTTTTTCTTTATAACTTAAAATGGGATGGCTGGAATAACTAAGTTCGGATATTTTGAGTAAATCGCCACATCCTTTTATGTGAGACAAAAATCAAATTTGCAATAGTTCAAGGGGTGCATGAAATGTTTTGTCAATATTTTGTTTGAATTTAGTGAGAGAAATGAAAGTCTCGGCTAAATTGGTGTTGACAAAATTCTTTTCGAGACAGACTTGTTGGACCAACCATGCAATTGACGAGTTACATGCATTCTTACAATGAGGAAAAATCACGAATCCGAAGAATGCTAGCAAAAAGATTCTGCCCTTTTGAAAAGATGTGGCTTTTTCAAAACATTGACTCAGGAATGAAAAAGGACATGACCCACGATTTGCTTTCAAAACTTTTACCAATTCATCTTTTCCGACATTCAAAAATTCTAAACATATTAGAGTGAAATCGATTCTCAAAGGTGGTGTAATTAACTCCGACCGTAAAGGTTTTCCAATGAGCACACTATATTCTTCCAAAGTCGGGGTGAGCTCATGCTTACCAAATATAAAGGTGGATGTCTCGGGGCACCAGAAGTGCGCTAATGCTCGAATGAGGCCGGTACGGACTTTGACTTCCAGTAGGGGGAGCAGCCTTCCGATGTGACCCTCAACTAGCTTACGATTGGTCGGACTGAGTAGATTCCACCAGGCACGGAGCTCGTCCTTAGGAGCATCAAGAATCCGAATGTCTGCCCCTCCCATAGTATATAGATCAAGACTCACGACCAACCTAATGTCATGGACCGACCAAAGAAAAACAAAACATAAATGAATTGCGAGAAAGGTTCGGAGGACTTACTTTACCGGGTAAGGTTATGGCAATCACATAGACATGCGCATAAAATGTGGGGTTCGATTTCTACCTAGACTCTGGCTTGCAAAATGGAGACACGAGGGTTACCGAACTAAACCAATCATGGTGGTGGTTAGGCTGGGATTCCCCTAACTTCGGCTTAGTCAAAGAGCCGACCCGGGTTGCAAAGGGGGCAACCGTGGTGGGTATTCAATGACACCATGAAAGAAAATTTCCGGATCGAGGAGGGCGACCCGTACCACATGATTTTGGTCGGGGTATCCACTATCTCAGTACTATCCTAAACCTATGCCGCCTAGGTCCGGTAGTGGGTAGTGTGTGCGGTGTAGTGTAAATGTAAGGCATGCACAGCAGGTTATATCAAACAGCGCTTCGTGCATAAATTAAACCATACATCCGAACACCTCCCTGCAAAACAAGGGTTAACAATCATGCCTCCCCTTATACCTCCCATTCTACAAGAACATTTAACACCTAAAATATTAAGGACGTACCTGGGATCCTCGTTACCAAATAAAAGTATTTTTTTGAAATTAAAAATTGGCCTAAGTCCACTAAGAGTTTTAACTCAAGTCTCCAGCGGAGTCGCCAAGCTGTCGCGACCTAAAAAATTTTCATTTTTCGGGCTAATGGATTATTAAGATTAAGCTTAACTCAGGCCCTCCCAAGCCCTACCAATTCGCAACTTAGGGTTTAAGTTCTTAACATACAAATGTTTTCATGCTTGGAGTCGCCACTAATCTATTTGTGGTAGGTTGATTAGAAACCTAAATAAAACATAGGGAGATATATTTTATTCCTACGAACCAGAGATTCTAAACTCGGGGACTTGATTATGCTAGATCTAGTCTAAAGCCCTTTCGGTACCTTTTCTTTTCAAAAATGTTTTGGCAGGCAGTTTGGATCCATTTTAACTTAGTTACTAACATGTGAGGTGTTCATGCGGGTGCGCAAACCATTAATTTAACACCCAAGAAAGCATTAAATAAATTGCCAAATTGGAAGAATTACTTACCTCGAAGCAACGTAAGCATATGTATTGTTAGCTAGAAAATCACATCAACACCCTAATATGATTTCTAATTAACAAGCAATTCACTCAATTGTTTTGGATTTTCATTTATTTAAATGAAATCTAATCTATATGCAATGACGTGCAAAAACGTCATGCAATTAATGCAACCTAGCATGCAAACTATATGTCATGCAACGACGTGACTTAATCCTAATGACGGTCAAATGATTTATTTTTGGTATTTTTCTCATTGAAATTCGGAATTATTAAAAATGCCTAAAATAACATGCAATCTAATGACTTTTCTTTTTTTGGTATTTTCTATTAAAATTCGGAATAATAAAAATGCCTAAATTAACATGTAATCTATGATAATTTAACATATCCTAAAATGACTTATTTTTTGGGATTTTTGTTAAAATTCGAAATAATAAATTACTTAAATTAAGAATGCAATCTATCTTAATCTACCCTAAAGCAATTCATTCTTTTTTTTTTTGGGTTTTCATGAAAATTCGGAATTAAAAAATAACCTAGATAATCTATTAAGATTAGAATATTACTTAATTTAAACTAGGAAGTAGATTATCTTAAGTCCTAATTTAAATTAAATAATTACTCTATTTTCTAGATATATCTAGGATTCTCTAAACATGCAAAACTCTAATTCAAATCCTAACTGATATTTTTTGAATTTTCTTTTTATTTGAAAAGGAAAAACAATTTAAATAGACAAAGATAGCAACCAATTCAAACCGTCCACGCAATCCGCCAGATTTGTTTCAAACTTGGATTAGGTGCAAAAATCAAACTATCGGTCATATCTATAGGGTTATAGATATTGACGGAAAGTCGATCATTCGAATTTGGAAAGCAGATAAAAATCATTATCGTATCCAAGTGATTATGGATAGGATAATAATTTTCCGTATCGCCGCGTATCGTACCTTAGGGATAAGGTCGGATAGTCGTCCAGATACGTTGCTGAATTAGGAAATTTTCCTAATTTTGAATATTTCTAAACATTGCGGATATCACATAATTATCCTAAGATATTTAATTATCCACATGATATTCACGAAATATTCAGAACACGCAAATTAGGAAATTAAATATTATGAAAAATTTACCGGATAATGATCCTTACCTAACTTGCAGATAATCTCCAAATTTGAACTCTGATCGAGCTCAGGCTTGCGGATCGAGATGACGGCGAGTGAGCCGGCGATGAGGCGGCAACACCGGCGGGGCTCACGGCAAGGCGATAAGGGGCATGGACAGCGGTGACAAGGCTGTCCGGTGGCAGCAACAGTGGCGTGGAGGGTACTTCAACACGGCGACACAGCGGGGGACGGCGGCTGTGGACGTCGGTGAATAGGCGGCAAGACCTCCGGTGATCAGCGAGACAGGGACGGCGGCTGCAGGGTGGTTTCAGGCGGCGGCGAAGCTGTGGCGGTGCTGTGGAGCTGGTTAGTAGGGTCAGCGTCTTCCAGGCGGTAACATACAGCAGCTGCTCCGGACGGCGGGGATAGCGACAGTGGCGAAGAGGCGACAACACAACGACGCAGCGTCCAGCGTGGCAGGGATGGCGGTGCTGTCCGGCAGAGACACTACAGCAAGTGTCGGCGGCTGCAGAGGCTGAGACATACGGCGGCTGTTGGTCTGGCGTGTGTGCTGCTTCGGCGAAGGGCTGAGGCTTGGCTCTCCGGCGAGGACAGGCATGGCGGGCGGCGACTGCAGGCGACGCGACGTGGAGGTGCAGCGACGTGCGGTGCACGGCGTGCGTGGACGCGGCGGGGGGTAGCGACGTGGGGGTGGCTGCACGTGACGGGATAGGGCAAGGCTAGCGGCGGCAGGTAGCTGCACGTGGTGGCGCAGGGCGTGGCGGGCGATGGCAGCAGCGCGGCAGACGGCGTGGTGAAGACCGGTGTGCCTTTCTCTCTCTCACTCTCACTCTCACTTTCGCACGTGTCTCTCTAAAAAAAATCATATCTGAAAATTATATCCTCTCTCCCCTAAAAATCTAACCTAAACATGTTTATATAATGCTAACCTAGGTCAATTAGATGGGCTCTCTAGTCCTAATGGGCTTAGACTTAGGCTTAGGCTTTAATTTAATTTAAATGGGCTGAATTAACTTAAGCTTTTATTTAATTAAATACAATGGGCTGAATTAAACTCAAAGTAAAATAACTGAGCCAATTTGACTTGTAATTCCCGGCCCTTGCGATCCAAGCGAGCCGAGTCCCATTCGATGAAATTTAAGTTCATTTGCTACCACCAATTCGATGTAAAATGCAATTAAACTAAATGGATTTAAACTATATGTTATGCAATTTAAATATTTTTGTTTAGGGGTTAAAAATTTAATCTCTAATTTTCTATGCAAATTACGACTAAATGGTTGGTAAAATTTAGGTGTCAACACTTTTTCTATGAAATTTTCCATAGCCTTTTGTCAAATTATCCTTTTCAGGGAATTTTGATGCTTAGTGTATTTTCAAAGAAAGCGTGTTTCAAAACATTTCTAAGGTATTTTCCTTTCCAAAACAATTTGTTTTGTTTTGCTCAGTCTTAGTGTCATTCCGCTTGGGGAAGAAAAAAGTTTGATTTTTTTCTTGGAAAGGCAACTTCTTTAGCACATACACTCACGATTTAGGGATACTTGTATGATCAACTTACCAAGATCCCCTCTCATTTGCATGTTTTTGCTTTAGTTCCACTAGGGATTCCTCTTTTGTCACGCCCCGACCTCCTCGGTTTGTGAACATCCGTCCTCGATCGTTCTCAGTGCAACGCTCCCAGGATGCATTGTCGACCCAGCATACACAGAGAATAACACACATGCGGAAGCAAACGTATATAAATAAATATATACACCCGTACAATAAAGATAACAACCAAGGATAGTACAACCAACAAAGATAGATCTGATTAAAAACATATTTTTACCTTGCCATAGAATATTTACAATAGATATGTATCTTAATAAAACAAACTATGCCTTAAACATGCCACACTATAATACAGCAAAAACCGACGCTTAGCAGCCGTTACATTAAAAAGGGGCATTGGCTGGGAAAAGGTCGAGGGTCACAGGTTAGGTTAACAACAAAAAGGGTATCTACACCAGAGGAATCAGGACTAAGATTAGGGTTCCCAATTCAGCTCAAAGTCTGAGGAATCTCCCTGAGGCTCGGATTCTTCCGAAGAACTCTCTTGGGGCTCGAACTTCTCCGAGTCCGTAACCATCGCTGCAGCTCTCTCATCCTCTAAATCTGGCTCTAACTCTAGATCAAGGTAAAGTCCGAGTTTCTCATCATCATCCAATTCTGCAACTCCTCTATTCCCAACTACAACCTCGTCCATGGCTTCCGGGATTTTGGCTTCGTCTACCATCTGACCCTGAACCTCCGCTAACATGTGGGGTTCAACATCCATTGCTTCATTATAAGCATCTCTAACTGGCTCATCCTGAGGATTAATTACTTCGCCATCTGCGACGATCGGTGCCATCATGCCGTGCTCGTCTAAAGGGGAGTCAAAAGACCTAAGTGGTCTACCTATGTTCCCATCAACATCTCGGAGATACCAAGCAACGTATTCTTGAGTTTGATCAGCAAACTCTCCTACGTCCACAGAAACCACAGAACGATATCTAATATATGTTTCTCTGTTGCTTGTAGGAAACACGCTCACGAACTGCTCTATTTGCGTCGGGATTCCAAAAAGTGTAGGTAGTGGCGGCATTTCACGGGCGAGGGTCTGAAAGTTTGGTTTAAACATCAATGAGAACACTTCTCAATGAGTAAGGCCTCCTAAACCTAGGTTAGGTTGACGTATAATCTCCTGACCAATAAAACAACACAAAACACAAACAATTACCTAGGCCCTCGGGCCCAGATCGATAATCATACTGACCCTGTAGGTTAGACAGTTCAATATAATATAATCATGGCACATACGTGACACACCTTGTCACACGTACACTACACGCATGCTCACACTTCATCGTGCTAATATCTCAAGTCATACACTGTATCTCATGCATTGATATGACGATTAACGCAACCATATACATGTAAATGCCATTCACGTGCCATAATCTCATTCTGAATCACACGGCACACTAGCTCGGCGTTCATTTTCATTATTAATATTCGACCCGAAGGCTCGACCCGAAGGCCACGATCCAAAGACCCGATCTGAAGATCACGACCCAAAGGCCCGACCCGAAGGCCAATACAACTCTTCACGGCCCGCATATAGCGTACTTGGCCCAGTGTCTCTAGCCCATGTTGAAACGCTCTAGGCGTAACACCGATCTCTTCACGTACAATGCCATCTTCCGAGCGAACCGGGCACGACTCGAAGGCCACGATCTGAAGACCTTATAGTGATCACACGGCATACGGCCCATTTTATCTGAACCCAGCGTAAACACATTAGGCAATTATGGTGATCACATGCTCATGTCAGGCATGCATTCCCACATAATGTTAGTATACACCTCATTTTCAACATACGAAATGTGTGGCTATGCAATGTCGTGCAGTGTGCCATGAGCATTAATTAGTCACAGGCACTTAATCGAATTAATATTATCACACAATGCCCAATTCACAAACAACGTGCTCAATTGGTCAATTAATATTGTGTGGCCCAAATTATACTTTATAATTTAACAATCAATTCAATCACATTTGTACGTAACACGGTAATATTGAATTTAACCCCAATTGAGCACTAACAAGCACCAATTCAATTAATCCGGGCGATCCCGTCAATTATACTAATAATTTTCCCAATTAAACTATTCTAGTCCAATCGCCCCTAAATTGACAGCCACTATTCATCGCCTCGGGATCCCTTTTTGGTCTCCAAATCAATCATAATAATCCACCAATATTATTCGGGTATTAATTCTCACCAATCGGTTTAATAATTATTCCTAATATATACCGATAATACCTAAACCAGTCCAAAATGTACCGATAATACCTAATCCGATCTAGAAAAATATACTGCCAGTCCTAATCAGGGTTTAGGGGGTTTACTCACTTAATTTCAGTCCACGACGACGACGGAATGACGGCCGATTACTGGTGAACAATAAAACCAGCGGTGGCGTTCCCGGTGGTACCGTACAGACGCTATACGGAACCGTACGGACGGCTACGTACGGCAACGTACAGGCAGTTGGTGGGTCACGGCGGTGGTGGCTCGGCCATTTGGGCTTCGGCGCGGCGGCGATGTGCTCCGGCAGTCCCTTGAGCCGGACAGGTTAGAGAGAGAAAGAAGGAGAAAGAGAGAGAAAGAGAGGGAGGTAGGTGAGGGTGGTGAGGCTGGTGGTTGCTGGGGGCCAAGCAGAGCAGCAGCGGCGGCGGCACCGGCGCACAGCGGCCGGCGTGGCTCCGGCGAGAATCGGCCAAGGAAGAGGAGAGGGAGAGAGAGAGTATTCGGGACAAAGGAGGGGGGAACCGATCGGTGAGCTGCTGGAATGAGGGAGGAGAGAGAGAGGATCGGTCAAAAAGGGGAGGCTTGGGGCGCCAAGTGTCGTCGATTCGGCCGTTTGACGAAAATACCCTTTAATCCGACGGTCCAAGACCATTCAAACCAAAACATGAAGGGGCAAAGTGGTCTTATGGCCCAATAATGCAGCTGATAATCACACCAAAATATCCCAAATAATACCCCAAAAATTCGGACCAAAAATACCTCAGGGGCAAAACTGTCATTTTTCCGGTCCCGGGTCGAAATTCCAATTTTTGGCTAAATCAATCCCAAATGAGTGTGGCCAACATAATATGACGTCGGAATCATGAAAATAGCTTCTTAAGCCTTTGGAAATCGACTGCAAAGTTTCGGGAATAAAATAATATTATTTTTCACTTCCGAGCCAAAATTCCAATTTTTGACCGAAACCACTCCAAATGTACGTGGCCACTCCAAAATGACACTGTCCTCGAAAAATTATCTTATACGGCCTCAAAATCCCAAAACGATACCTCGAGGGGCAAAATCGTAATTTTTCATTGCCGGACCGAAATTCCAATTTTTAACCATGCTTGCTCAAAATGTGCATGGCCCGCATAATATGACGTCAAATTTTCAAAATTAGTCTCTTAAGCCGTCGAAAATCGACATCGAAATCCAAGCCCAATTCCCTGATCAAAACTCGCTCAATTTCCAATTTTAGGATCTCTCACTAACGGGTGGCTGTTTAGAGTATACGCGTATCGATTTAGGGTTATCTGAATCACGATGGTCCCATCCTTCGAGAGAATGAGAAATTATCACTAGTCCCAAGAATCACGATCGTTCAGTTCAAGTTCAGGACTGGTTGGCCACATGTACTTTCGGCTTTGCAGACTCACCTGCGATCCAATTGCACATCGTTGGCCTTGGCCAACTCAATCCGTCGCCTTTCCTAAGATCGGTTCATATCGGTTCAAAATATTTTCTCATTATTTCTCGAGACCGGTATCCAATTCGCGATCGGGTCCCTGATCCACGTACTATTCCTAATTAGCCATATCCTATTAGTTAATATCCCAAAAGTGATCAGCTCTGGGCGAGACTTACTAAATGAAATGCGAAATAATGTCAATTTCATTGATCCCGGAATTACATCGAAATTCGGGCTGTTACATCTTTTGTTGGTTCCTTTTCTTTGTTTCCCTAGGGATGATAAAAAGGAAAACACATTAGAGGATATCAATGGAAAATAAAATTGAAAATGATACTTCTCTCTACTATTTGATAACTCCGTTGGGAATTCTGAAATCATCAACTGATTCGGATCCTTCTTACTTTCTTCTGCAAAACAGATAAATATGTTCATGAAATGCATAATATGCATGATATGCACATATTCTAAAGTGACCCAAATCTTTTCTTGAATATTCGTCTTCATTTTATGGGTAGAAAATCTTGACAGCATCTGCATTTACAGGATAGGCTAGTTCTGTTCCTGCCATATTTACAAGAATCAATGCTCCTCCAGGAAAAACCTTCTTGACAATATATGGACCCTTATAATTCAGAGTGAATTTGCCATGAGGATTTGAATTGTTGAAGATGACTTTTTTCACTATTAAATCCTCTATTTTGAAATTCCTCGGTTTCACTTTTTGATTAAAGGATTTAGCCACTCGTCTTTGATAGGCTTGTCCATGGCATATAGTTCTTAGTCTTTTTTCATCGATCATGTTGAGTTGTTCATATCTTTGTTGAATCCACTCAGCTTCTGAAAGCTTTAACTGGGATAGTATCCTTAATGAAAGAATTTCTACTTCAACGGGTAGTACTACTTCCATTTCGTAAACTAAAGAAAATAGGGTTGCTCCAGTTGATGTTCGAATTGAAGTTCGGTATGCCATCAGAGCATACGGCAACCTTTCGTGCCAATCACGATAATTTTCGGTTGTCTTGACCAGTATCTTCTTGATATTCTTATTTGTCACTTCAACTGCTCCATTCATTTATGGACGATATGGAGACGAGTTCAGATGTCGGATGTGGAAGTGTTCGAGTAAATCATCTACAATCTTGTCATTTAGATTTGAGCCATTGTCTGTAATTATGGCTTCTGAAACTCCATACCTAGCAATAATGTTCCGCCTGATGAATCTTGCAACATTCTTGGCAGTAACACTCGTGTAAGAGTTTGCTTCAATCCGTTTAGTGAAATAGTCAATGGCAACAAGGATGAACCGGCGCCCATTTGAAGCTTTGGGATTGATTGGACCAATCATATCAATGCCTCATATTGAAAACGGCCATGGCTCAGACATTTGATGTAGCTCATTTGGCGGTGCATTGATTTTGTCTCCATAAACCTGACATTGATGGCGACATCTCACGTGTTGGATGCAATCTGATTCCATTTTCATCTGGTAATATCCCAATTTCATAATCTTTCGAGCTAAAAGATGTCCATTCATGTGCGGTCCACATTCACCTTCGTGAATTTCTTTCATGATATGTTCAGTTTTTGTAGCATCCACACATCTTAATAGGGTTGAATCAAATGATTTCTTGTAGAAGGTTTGACCATTGAGGAAGAATTTGTTGGCTATCTTCAAAAAATTCTCCTGATTGAAGATATCTTTTGATATCATGATACCATGGTTCATTGTCGAACTCTGCTTGAACCATTATGTAATGAGCTAGTTGTTCGAGAATATTGATTCTTAATGGTTTTATATTCATCCCATCTTCAACCTATAGTAAGGATGACAAAATTACAAGAGCATCTACAAAATGATTTCGAGCTCTTGGGAGATAATTGAATGTTACTTCTTCGAAACTTTCTATCTTCTCTTCTAAATATCTATGATAAGGAATTAGCTTGGTATCTCGAGTTTGTTATTCACTAGTTGTTTGCAATATGATGAGCATAGAATCTCCATATACTTGCAACCTTTTTACCTTCATTGAAAGGGCTAATTGTAAGCCGAGAATGCATGCTTCGTATTCAACGATGTTATTGGTGCATGGAAATACCATTTTCGCAGATACTGGGTAGTATTGGCCTTTTGGAGAGATCAGTACTACCCTAGTTCCTGATCCAGATAAGATGGTTACACCATCAAAATACATGGTCCATTTATCATCGACCAGTGCAATATATGATCATCAAGTTATTCTTTAGGATTGGCAACATGTCTGCTATTGCTCATCCTTTGATTGACTTTTAGGATGAACTTTTGATATCGAATTCTAATAACAAGACTTGCCACTTTGCCAATTTCCCGACCAAGAAGGATTTCTCAAGAAGGTACTTGATCAGATCATTCTCGGTTACTAGCAAAATTTGGTGATGAAGGGTGTACTGTCTTAATTTGTGTAATACCCAAATCAATGCAATACATGTCTTCTCAACTACTGGGTAATTCACTTCTAATGTTGTGAACTTCTTGCTCAAGTAATAAATGGCTTATTCTTTACCATCATTTGATCTTCTTTGTACAAGCACCGCTCCTAACGACTCATAGTGAATCGTCAAATATAAGATCAGTGGAACTCTACGAATTGGTGATACCAACACTGGTGGGCATACAAGATATTCTTTGATCTTGTCAAAGGCTTAATGACACTTCACGTCCCACTTTACTTTGGCATTTTTCTTCAATAGTTTGAAGAATGGTTTAGCAGTCTCAAATAGATGATAGATAAAATAGGCAATGTAATTTAATCATCTCAACAAGCCTCTCACTTCTTTTATCATAGAAGGAGTCTTTAAGTCGTATATTGCCTTGATCTTAGAAGGATCTATTTTGATGCCCCTGTTACTGACAATAAATCCTAGCAGTTTGCCAGATTTTGCCCCAAATACACACTTGTTAGGGTTCAATCGCAACTTGTACTTTCTAAGTTTTTTGAACAATTTGCGAAGTACATGTAACGCCCCCAACCTCGGGGTCATAAACGTGACGTCCCGTTCATTATTATCTTTCTTTAAACACAAGTGAAAGCATATCTCGGGACAATCACATGAAAAACAACAGCAGGATTAAGACAAACAGCATCATGAGCAAACCTTGTATTTACAAGACATGCAAACATATTTTACAACCCAACTTATTCGATTCAACCCATTTCCACACAACACGTTATGGCTTAGGTGTCCTAAGCGCACTACTTCGGATTCACAACTCCTAGCTTTCCTCGAACTCCAACATGGCTTAAACTCCCCTTGCCACAACCATCCGTTCGACCATCCTATGGACTTGAGAGGGAAAAACGGGGGATGAGTCGGGGAGACTTAGCAAGTGAAAATACTAATATCAAGCAAGGATATATCGATCGCCGTTAACATAAGTCGGCCCTTACCGCACCCATATCGATGGCAAATTAATAGCAAAGTTCAAACAAGAGAACATCACGCACAGCTATAACATGTGCACTTTACCAGCCAACTCTCGGTTACCAACCAAGGCTCGGTTCTATCTCATGTACACTTTACAAACCAAGGCTTTGTTCTATCTCAAAACAACATCAAACATAAAACACGATCAAGCCGAGAAAATGAACTAACTACGACTAACCAAACGATCGAGAAATGGTCTAAGCAAACCATGTCACAACGCATCTCAACATCCTTTCCTGATATTAAGGAATTCACTTACTCATCAATTAAACGAGAACTAGAGAAAACGAGGCGTGTGAAGGACATGCGAGTCTCGGCGACTCTTGAGCGATTCACAAACACTCGGGCCTTGGACGTAGCTTTCACACTCAATCAAACCACAAGAGAGACACGGCTAATTGGTAAGCTCTCTCTCTCTCTCTCTCGGCTTCTCTTTCTCTCTCCCTCTGGCCAAATGGCCTTCCTTCTATTTATAGAGAGATGAAACTTGGGGCCAAAGCTTGGATGAGGTAAACGCACGTGTCATGTGGGGCGATGAGGTAAGCACACGTGTCATCCACCTATTAATAGCCTAAGTCCAAAAGTCAAGAATAATGATGAAGAGCCCTAAAGTCTTGATTCATTAATGCATGACATCATGAAGGGCCACCAAAGTCCAAGCAATCAATGCAAGTCATTAATTAGGCTTCTTGAACAAGCTTAGACTAGTCTAGTCAAAACTTGCTCCACAAGTTTGACTTTCTCTAGAATTCTCTAATTCCAAGCTTACTTCTCTTTTTGTTTTCCCCATGAGCTGACCACCAATCAAAGCATAAAATATCTCATTTGAAAGCTTAGAACGCGTATTTTAAATCACCAGAAGGCACCTATCGCGACCTAAAAAAATTTTCATTTTTTCGGGCTAATGGATTATTAAGACTAATCTTAACTCGGGCCCTCCCAAGCCCTACCAATTCGCAACTTAGGATTTAAGTTCTTAACATGCAAATGTTTTCATGCTCGGAATCGCCACTAATCAATTTACGGTAGGTCGATTAGAAACCTAAATAAAACATAGGGAGATATGTTTTATTTCTACGAACCAGAGATTCTAAGCCCGGGGACTTGATTATGCTAGATCTAGTCCAACGCCCTTTTGGTACCTTTTCTTTTCAAAAATATTTTGGCAGGCAGTTTGGATCCATTTTAACTTAGCCACTAACATGTGAGGTATTCATGCGGGTGCGCAAACCACCAATTTAATACTCAGGAAAGCGTTAAATAAATTGCAAGTTTGGGAGAATGACTTACCTCGAAGCAACGTAAGCATCTGCATTGTTAGCTAGAAAATCACATTGACAACCATAATATGATTTCTGATTAACAAGCAATTCACTCAATATTTTTTGGATTTTCACTTATTTAAATGAAATCTAATCTACATGCAATGACGTGCAAAAATTGACATGCGATTAATGCAACCTAACATGCAAACTATATGTCATGCGACGACGTGACCTAATTCTAATGACAAGACAAATGATTTATTTTTGATATTTTCTAATGAAATTCGGAATAATGAAAAATGCCTAAAATAACATGCAACCTAATGACTTCTCTTTTTGGTATTTTCTATTAAAATTCGAAATTAAAAAATGCTTAAGTTATCATGCAACCTATGATGACTTAATCTATCCTAACATGATTTCTTTTTGGGATTTTTGTAAAAATTCGAAATAATAAATTACTTAAATTAAGAATGCAATCTATCTTAATCTACCCAAAAACAATTCATTCTTTTTTGGGGTTTTCATGAAAATTCGGAATTTAAAAATAACCTAAATAATCTATTAAGATTAGAATATTACTTAATTTAAACTAGGAAATAGATCATCTCAAGTCCTAATTTAAATTAAATAATTACTCTATCTTCTAGATAAATTTAAAATTTCTAGACATGCAAAACTCTAATTTAAATCTAACTGATATTTTTTTTAAAATTTTCTTTTTAAAAGAAAGCAATTAAAAAAACAAGGATAACAACCACATTCAAACCGTCCATGCGATCCGCCATATTATTTCAAACTCGGATTAGGCACAGAAATCGAACTATCGGTCATATCTATAGGGTTATAGATATTGACGGAAAGTCGATCATTCAAATTTGGAAAGCAGATAAAAATCACTATCGTACCCAAGTGATTATGGATAGGATAATAATTTTCCATATCGCCGCGTATCGTACCTTAGGGATAAGGTCGGATAGTCGTCCAGATACGTTGTTAAGTTAGGAAATTTTTCTAATTTTGAGTATTTCAAACATTGCGGATATATCGAACATTATCCTAAGATATCTAGCAAATTGACACGATATTCACGGAATATTCAAAATATTTAAATTAGGAAACTAAATATTTAAAAAATATACCGGATAATATCCTCTTACCTAATTTGCGGATAATCTCCAAATTTGA
This sequence comes from Syzygium aqueum, assembly GCA_031216185.1. Taxonomy (NCBI): domain Eukaryota; kingdom Viridiplantae; phylum Streptophyta; class Magnoliopsida; order Myrtales; family Myrtaceae; genus Syzygium; species Syzygium aqueum. Next base: position 21,831,646 of record CM062233.1, read on the forward strand.
ATCGATCGGGATCGAGCTCGACTTTGCCGATCGGGATCGGCGATGGGACGGCGACACCGGTGTGCTCGGTGCGGCTGTGGCAGCAACAGCGGCCGTGGACACCGGCGGAGCGACTCCGGGCAGTGGCGTTCACGGTGGGCGGCTCTATGGCACGGTAGTGGCTTCGTCTCGGTGTAACGCTCGTTGTGTGGGAACCTCCGAGGTTGAGGAACGATGGACCTCACGGTACTTGTTGCAAGGACTTCGGTGGTCGTGAAATTGCTGGACTAGTGAGACACGGGTGCACAGGTCTTCTTCTCCGTATGATGCTCTACGTATTCTACATGGGGAGAGGTCGAAACGAGGAAGAACAGGATCGGTTGGGCTGCTGGTTCGTAGACACCAAGAAGGAACCACGTTGACAGAGAGGTGACAAAGTCAACCTCTTGGACTCACGCCTGGATTCATTGAAGTTGCCCACTGTTGCTGGCTTGTTGTGGTGGTGCAGGAGTGGCAAAATGTGGACTAGCTAGCGTCAATCATGGATTGGAAAGCGTCCATGCAAGGGCTCTTCGGGCTGAGCAACAGCATTCCACGGACATGGACTGGTTTGGCGTCTTTGAGCAGGGATTTCTCGATGATGCAGGCTGCTGTTCAAGCGGTGCAGCGAGGTGTGGCGCACGGTGATGGCGCACGAAATGGGCGGTGACGCGGCTGCGCGAGGCACGGCGGGCAGCGGCGCGATTCGCTGGTCTCTCCTTTCTCTCACGTGTGTCCCTCTCTAAAATTCAAATCTAAAATTTTCCCACAAAAATCTGACCTAAACATATATATATAATGCTAACTTATGTCAATTAGATGGGCTCTCTAGTCCTAATGGGCTTAGGCATGCGTTTAGGTTTTAATTCAATTTAAATGGGTTGAATTAAGCTCAAATTAAAACAATCGAGCCCGTTCGACTTGTAATTCCCGGCCCTTGCCTTCCGAGCGAGCCGAGTCTCGTTCGATAAATTTCAAGCTCGTTCGCCATAGCCAATCCGATGCAAAATGCAATGAACCTAAACTATATGCTATGCAATTTGAATATTTTTGTTTAGGGGTTAAAATTTAATCCCTAATTTTTATGCAAATTACGACTAAATGGTCGGTAAAATTTAGATGTCAACAGCTACCCCTCTTTGAAGGTGAGCTCGCAGAGGTTGCATTCAAAGATTAAATAATACCTAAATTTCAATTATGCAATGAATGTTGTTTTTGTCGGGATTATGAGTCCCATTTTTGAAATGCAATAAGAAATGATGCATGTTGATGTGAATAGAAAACATACCTGAAATTACTTACCTGACATGAACGATAGCCCAATTCGAGGGACGACTTTGACTTGTATGTTGTTTGGCAAATGTCTGGGCTAAATCCCATAGGTATTACCTGATACACGCTGATGAACTTCGGTGATCTGTAATTAAGTCAAAACACACGAAGAACGCTCGACGTATCCAATCATCATCTGGATTTGTGAGAACAGTTCCGACCTTTATAAACTACCTATACATCTCCATAGGTGTTTGCAAAGATTTGGCCGCTTCACTTATACCTACTCATAAGTGAACTGCGGGGGAACTTTTGAAATAAAGAGGATATTCCGACCTTTATGAGATACATATACCTGCTCATATGTATTCATAAAGATTTGTCCGCCTCACTTATACCTGCTCTTAAGTGAACTGCGGGGGAACACCTGGGGTTGAGAGAATATTCTGACCTTTATGAAATACATATACCTGCTCATATGCATTCATAAAGATTTGGCTGCTTCACCTATACCTGCTCATAGGCGAGTAGCGGGGGAACATATGGGATAATGAGAATATTCTGACCTTTACGAAATACATATACCTGCTCATATGCATTCATAAAGATTTGGCCGCTTCACCTATACCTGCTCATAGGCGACTAGCGGGGAAACATCCGAGATAAGGAGAGAATTCCGTCCTTTGTGAAATACATATACCTGCACATATGCAGTCATAAAGATTTGGCCGCTATGCCTATACCTGCTCATAGGCATGTCGAGGGGGAATACCTGAGATAGGAGAAATCTTCCGACCTTTATGAAGTACGTATATCTTCTCATACGTATTCATAAAGATTTGGCCGCCATGTCTATACCTGCTCATAGACATGTCACGGGGGAATATTCTTGAAATTGCATGAAAACATTTGATTTGGCGAACAGAGGGGCTAGCCTGAGTGTTCAAGGGTTCCTTGACAAAGTACCTGGACATCATCAGAGGTACCTAAAAAGGCTTGATCAATAGACACCTAAACATCATCAAAGGCATCTAGAGATCGCAATAAAATGATTGCTTAAACAGGTTAGGGATACCTAGATAGTCATAGACATCCAAGGGATAGAGATATACTTACCTGGCGATATCTCTAACTCTGAGGGTGTGTTTCCTGCTAGACACAATTTTAGGCAACATGTAATATGTATTCGCGCACTATCAAGAATACATATACACATGCACTATGAATTCAACTGGTTTTTATGCACGATGGTTTTGTCAAATCGGCATTACAAACTCCGTTGGGAAAAAATCATGATAAGACAATCCGAACTCATTAGTGTGTGTCTTGAAAATGTCGAATGAGGGACGATCGGTCTGAAAGGTCTTTCACTCATTCTCATCGAAAAGGCTGATTTAATGAGAGTCTCTTAATCTCACCATCATCATGTCGACAAGGGTCCGAGTATTCTCGCAAGCGGTACGACTTTATCAATCTGAGAGGTCTTTGCTAGAAATGTAATATGGGCTTGGTTAATGGCTTAGCAAAAGAGAGATTCTTTGAGTCAAGGCTATTGAAAGAAAATACTCTGCTATTGTCTCCGGGTTTACAAGTCAACAACTTGCAAAATGAGATAGAAATGGATTTGCTCGCACTTCTTCGAGCTAAGCTTGTAAACATATGAAACTTTACGTTAATTCAAGTGCCCTAATATGTCACGCCCCGACCTCCTCGGCACGCGACAACCCGCGCTCACGATGGTCGATATAATACGACGTCCCAGGACATGCCGTCGTCGACCCAAATCCCAAACAATTCATAATACACATGCGGAAGCAAAATTAGAGAGAATCACCCAGACGATATATCTGAGATCACGGGAAGCAACACGGAGAACACTGAGGTAACGTACACATCCATAATCCCAAAATTTGCCTGAAACATCCTTACATTAATTCAAAATAAAAAAACGACATCAACTGAGACAAGCACGATATAAGAGTACTGCTGGTGGGTCAAGAGGCTAGTAACAAGGGGGACCAACGGCTAAACAAAAAGGGTCCAAAATCCAAAAAGGTGTCTACCCTTGCAAAACGACTAAGTCTAGCCTAGGGTTCCCAATCTGGATCTGAACCATCGGACTCGGACGGGCTGTCTGGTAACTCTGAATCCTCGCTAGGGGCCTCCTCCTCGGATTCCTCGGTGTCCATTGGTTCGGCCTCGTCAACCTCCATAGGCTCCACTACCGGGTCCTCGACTGCTGGATCCTCCATCGGGAACTCATGATCTATACCACCCAACTCCTCATCCTCGGCAGGCTCGTACCAGGCGAAAGGACCTATAGTCTCATCCACACTCGTCTCGGAATCCACGACCTCACCGCTCGGGCATTGTGGATCAAGCTGGCCTTCTATGGTGAATGGAACGTCCATCGTGCGGAGGGGTCCGAACTCATCTCCCCAACGGTCTCGAAAACACCAGGCTACATACTCATGGACTTCGGGATGTGTCGTACCTACATCTACGGTAATCATGGTGTAATGCCTTATGTAAACTTCATCGTTCGCCACCGGGAACTCAACCACCGTATGTTCATATTCTATAGGTATCCCGAAGCGAATTGGAATGGGCGGTCGGTTCATGGGCGCTGGTCTGAAAGGTTGGGTTATGAAAACCGTGAGACACTTCTCAGTGAGTGAAAACTCCTAAACCTAAATTAGGCTAACATGCATCTCCTGACGGGAAAATCAATAGCACGCATATATAACAAAGACTTAGGCCCGTAAGCCCAAATTGGCATATCAATGACCCTGCAGGTTAGATAATCCCATAATATTACAAATCACAAGCGGCATCCTCGACCAGGCGTACGTCACACGTATGCTCAAAACCTTTTTGTGACAATTCCAAATATGGTACACCGAGTCACACAATCCCGCACAATTTCTCATGCATTCAAATGCATGCAAATGCCACTAGCTTGCCATGCCCACAATCCAAACTCCTATGGCATCTCGGCACGACTACCATTCGTGTTCAGATTATAGAATGGAATCTACTTAGACACGTCCCATACCATGCCCAGCGAATTCCATCACATAATCCAACACTATGCATCACACGTTATCCGTTTATTTCAATTATCTCGACCCGAAGGCCCGACCCGAAGGTCCCGGTCCAAAGACCAATCACAACACTCCGTGGCCAGCGTAAAGACGCCCCAGGCCCAGTGTCTCTAGCCCGCGTCCTTACGCATCAGGCGCAACACCGATCTCCTTTACGAACCAGAGCCCGCGTAAACGCATCAGGATGGTTGTCTTCCGGACGTACCGGGCATCGTCCTGCTCCAAAGTGCATGAGGACGGCACACCCCGCGTATTCCGCATCAGGGCGAAGGTGATCACGCATTCACACAACCGGTTTTATCTTAACCCCGCGTAAACGCATCAGGGCATAATTAGGTGATCACATGTCCATGGCATACACGCATACTCGCATAATTTCCACAAGCCTCATACTCGGCATGCATAATGCGTGGCCATGCAATTCGCACACGAATGTAGGTGCAATGTGTCATGACATAATGTCCCGCACAATTCAATGTCCACATATCATGATCAATGATCCACGTCATATGCTCAATCGACCTCATCAATTAATTCGGGGCATCACATGTGGAATTAGCACTCATGACGTATTCGGGCATCATTATGTACATTGGCAAACCACAATTCACATTCCACAATTGTCGGCCATAAGGACACACGGCATGGTAGACTCGATTACACCACAGTCGGCAACCCGACACATAACTCAATCATTCCGGCAATCCCGGCACTCAAGTCCATTCAAACCTCAATCTACCATGCAATTAGCCGATAAATTCAATGTGGACAGCAACTTAATGCAGTCATTCCGAGCTCTAATTTCTCTTCTAAACATGCTTCGTCACTTACTAACCATTTCCCGACACCTATCATTAACACCCAAATTTATACGAACCCTAATCAATACTAACCGACTAACCGACACCCTAAGCCCATCTAGAAACGCACAATTGTCCTAATCGGGGTTTAGAGGTTTCCACCCACCTCGATCCAACGCTCGGGCGACGGGGAACGGCGGCCGATCACCGGTAAACGGTGGAACCGGCGGCACACTTCCCAAGGAGGCGGCGGCGAGCGGTGGCCGGCTGTCCACAGCAGCCTCGGGCGGCGGTGAGAGGCCGGCGGGACTGCTGGCTCACGGCGGCGGTGGCTGGACGGGCGGCCGAACAGCACGGAAGCTGCTGTTCACGGCGGCGCACGGCGTACGGCGGTCTCGGCGGCGAGCGGCGGCGGCGAACTGTTCCGGCGAAGGGAAACACAGAACGGTGAATGGCGGGGGAGAGGACGGCTCGGCTGAGTGGTGGTGACGGCGAGCAGCAGACGGTCCGGCGGCGGCGTGCGGCGGCGACCGGCGGTCTGCTCCGGCGAAGGACAGAACAGGGACGGGCGGACGGACGGAAATGGGGAGGAACGGCGAGGGCTGGCTGGCGGCGAGCGGCTCCGGCGAACGGCGGTGAACAGCAACCGCACGGCGGTGCACCGTGCACGGCGTGAACGGCACGGCTGTCCCGGCGAGAGGATGGACGGAACAGTGAGGGGTGGAGGAAAAACAGAAAGGGACGGGCGACGGAGGCGACGGCGTGCAGCGGCGGCCGGCGGTGGCTCAGCCGTGCATGCAGCTGTGACGGAGAGGGAAGAGAGGAGCGGCGGCGACGGTGGCGTGGCTGCTCCGGCAGCTACTCCACTGCATGACACCGGGAGAGGGAGAGAGAGGAAGAGACGGCGGCGGAACAGGGGGCAGCAGCCACGGCGGCCACGGCGGACGGCGACCGGCGGTGCCCCTCGGCGAGCAGCGGACGGACGGTCGACTCCCCTTGACTGAACGGCGTCCAACCCACCTGCATGCAGCCGGAGAAGGGAGAGAGAGACGGAGGCGGAGGAGAGGGTGGCAAGGGGGCGACGGCGGTGCTGGCTGGTGGCGGTTCCGGCGGCTGAGGCGGTGGCGTGAGGCTGAGCGGGAGAGGGAGACACGGACGGGAGAGGGAGAGAGAGTGCCGAGTGAGAGAGAGAGTGCCGAGAGAGAGTGAAGTGAGAGTGAGAGAGTGAAGTGAAAGGGTGATGATGGTGATCATGGGGAATGCCAAGAGGTGGAGTGTGGGTTTGAAGGAGATGATGGCATGCAAGGGGAAGAGTGAATGTGACAAGTGTCACACCCCATAGGAAAGCCAAATTTCGGAATTCAAAAGGGCATAGGGGCAAAACCGACAATAAGTTCCGGTACCGGGTCGAATCGCTAATTTTTCGCCCGTATAAGTCCTATACACGTATGGCCAACTTAATCTGACGTCGTCCTCGTAAAAAACTATCCCGAGATTCACGAAAATTCGTTCCCGATGTCCGGATTAAATTTCACGATCGAATTCGCTAATTTCCCATTTTCTAATTCTCTCACTAACGGGTGGCCGGTTAGGATTTTACGCGTATCGACTTCGGTTGTCCGAGTCACGACGAGCTCGATTGTCAAGGGACGGGAGGAATTATCGCTAGTTCCGAGAACGCGATCATCCGGCTCGAGTTCCGAAGACCGGTCCATACTGGCCCAAAATATTTCCTCGTCATTCTTTTAAATCGGCTTAATTCGCTATCGGTCCTTGGTCCACGTATCTAATCCCAGTTGGCCATTCCCATTTGGTCAGTATCCCGAGAGTGATCGGCTCCGGGCGAGACTTACGGAAATGGAATATCGGATAAGACTCGTTTTATTCATTCCAAAGACTGAGTCGAATTTCGGGATGTTACATAATATGAAGAGACTTTGTAAGGGACGTAACGTAGGCTAGGTTCATAGGTTGAGAAATGAATGGATCATTAGGCTCAAAATGCGTATAATTGGGGTGAATAAGTTGGTAATCATCTTGACACTGTCACCGATCTTCTTCTTCAACAGGGATTGTTTCCTCGGTAGATACCCCATTGGCTTCGAAAGTTCATCACTTAATTCCTTTGAGACTTGTAGGATTACTGCTCCACTGGGGATTTTGACATTTTTTTGGGCATTGGCCTTGCTTTTACTAAGCACACTGCTTTTTCTTGCCCTTCCTTTTTTTTTTTATATTTGTTGCTTACAATGTAAACACTGGCCAACTATATCTGACTGAATGACTTGCCATTTGAACTCTCAAGGATTCTTGTCTTCTATCGACACTTCGGATATGCAGCTTAGACAATGATGACTTTTGCCTTGCCCCAGTGTAGGGGATGATCACTAACTGGGTTTAAGAAACGAATTTGCAGGCTCAATTGGGCTTAGCAAAGGATAAAATGTGTATAGGATAAAGAAAGAAATGCTCTTCATCATCCTAAGGCACTTGAACTTCGCGTGAATTCATCTGAAAAAGCAATACTCGAAGATTGATGCAAGTGAGAGCAAGAAAATTTCTATTCATTTTTCACTTTATTATGCTGACTTACCTCCAGTTTGCCCCGATGTGGGGTGGTTCTTGACAGGGGTAATTTGAATGAATTTCTCCAAGTGTTTAGGCTCAAAGAGGTAAAACAAGGAATAACTTGTAGTATTTAAGATAGAAAAATGAAATGCCTCTTGTCATTTCGGTCATCGTACCTTTTGCGAGAGAACTCTTTACTTTGCAGACATGGAATTTTTTCTCTCAACTCACTAAAGATTAGTGCATGGGATTGTATGTAGGATATGGCTTGCCTTTCATCATCCCGATGTACCTCATTCGACACATTCAATTCATTCCACATGAGTTATCAAATTGTCCAAATAGACTTTCTCCTTGAAGTCAATGATACTGATCAAAATAGCCATGCAGAAATTAAAGCCAATGCAAATATCTTAACTTGAGATTGATTGAAATCATTTATTGATCAGTGCAATGTTTGCAATTCAGAAGTAAAAACGAACACTGGAAAATTTTTGCTGCAAAATGATTTTATCAAGGATAATATATCTTCATAACATCAGAATTAACAGGATTAGAGAATTCACGACCATCCATCTCTGCGAGAATCAGGGCACCTCCGGGAAGCACGTTCTTAACCACATATTGACCGATGTAGTTTGGAGCAAATTTACCTCCGAAAACAGGGAAGATTGGCAGCACCTTCCTTAGGACTACCTCGAAGTGTCTCGGATGCACCTTTTGGTTGAAGGATCTAGCTATCCTCTGCTGATAGGTTTGACTGTGGCAGATGGCTTTTAATCGCTTTCCATCAATTAGGTTTAACTGCTCAAACCTTTGTCGCATACATTCCGCTTCAGACAGCTCCACCTGGGATAAAACTCGCAGAGAAGGGATATCTACTTCAATGGGCAGGACTGCTTCCATGCCATACACCAAAGAAAAAGGGGTTGCACCGACAGAGGTTTGGATGGAAGTCCGATATGCCATTATTGCAAATGGCAATCTTTCGTGCCAGTTACGATAGTTTTCAGCCGTTTTGGTCAGGATCTTCTTGATGTTCTTGTTAACGGCTTCAACTGCTCCATTCATTTGTGGACGATAGGGAGATGAATTCAAATGCCGGATCTTGAACTCATTGAACAACTAATCTATGAACTTGTTATTCAAATTCGTCTCATTATCTGTGATAATAGCCTCGGGGACACCATAATGAGCGATTATATCTCGCCTGATGAATCTTACAACATTCCTCGCAGTAACGTTGGCATAAGACGCGGCTTCAATCCACTTGGAGAAATAATCAATTGCAACCAAGATGAATCGATGTCCATTTGATGCCTTGGGATTGATTGGGCCAATCACATCGATGCCCCACATTGGAAAAGGCCATGGCTCGAATACCTGATGCAACTCCGTGGGGGGAACATTTATTTTATCCCCGTGAACTTGACAACGATGGCATCTTTGAACATGTTCGATACAATCACTTTCAAGACTGAGCCAATAATAACCCAACCTCATGATCTTCCTAGCTAACATGTGGCCATTCATATGTGGACCACATATCCCCTCGTGTACCTCCTGCATGATCCTAGTAGCTTCAGCTGCTTCTACACACCTTAGCAGGATTGAATCATAGGAACTTTTGTACAGCTTGTCACCACTGACAAAGAATTTTGAAGCTATTTTCATTATGTACTTCCTGTCAGCTGGAGTGCTTCCCTCAGGAAATTCTTATCTCTAGATGTAGTTCATGATATCGTAATACCATAGTTTTTTGTCAGGTTCTTCGGTCACAACCATATAATAGGCCGATTTTGTTAGGACCTCGATCTTCAAGGGTTCTACCTTTACTCCACCGGTCACTTGCAGCATGGAAGATAACGTAGCTAGCGCATCAGCAAACTGATTATGGGACCTCGACAAGTACTCAAAAGAGATGTCTTCTAATTCCTCTATGATTTCTTCGAGATATTCGTAATACGGGATTAATTTAGTATCTTTCATCTTCCACTCTCCTATAGTTTGGAGAATAATCGGAGCGAAATCACCAAACACTTTCAATTTAGTTATCCCTATTTCCACTGCGGCTTGGAGTTCGAGGATGCAAGCTTCATACTCGGCTAGGTATACGAGAACACCAACTTTGTTGCTGCTGGATAATGTTGCCCATCTGGGGATATTAAAACTGCCCCAGTGCCGGAGCTAGCCAAGTTTATGGCTCCATCGAAGAACATGGTCCATGTGTCTTCCTTTATTACCGAAATGCGATCTTCGGGAAAATATCTATCATCATCTGAGACTCCAGGATTTTCGGCTAACACGTCAGCAATTACTCGGCCTTTTACTGACTTTTGTGGCATCATCTGGACATCAAATTCTGAAATCAAAATTTGCCATTTGGCTAGCTTCCCTACCAAAGCCGGTTGATTAAGTAAATACTTGATGGGATTATTCTCAGTCATAAGCAAAGTCTGGTGATGCAATGTATATTGCCCTAGCCTATGGAGCACTAACACTAGTGCAGCACAAGTCTTCTCGTCTTCAGGATAAATGGCTCGCTCTTTTCCATGTTCAGGATTTTTCTGGGCTAGCATTACACCCAAAGACTCGCTATGAATCATGAGGTAAAGGATCCAAGGCTGGCCCGGCATTGGAGGGACTAGCACTGGTGGTTTCATCAGGTACTGCTTCAGTTCATTAAATGCTTCCTAGCAATTATCGTCCTACTCCACTTGAGCATTCTTCCTTAGAAGTTTGAAGAACAGTTTAGCAGTTTCAGAGAGCTGGGAAATGAAACGGGCTATGTAGTTCAATCTACCCAGGAGGCTCCGCACTTCTTTCATGGTCGACGGGGGTTGAAGTTCACATATAGCCTTTATTTTGAAAGGATCAACTTCAATGCCTTTACTGCTTACTACGAACCCAAGTAATTGCCCGACGTTGACCCGAATATGCACTTCGCTAGATTGAGACGGAGTTTAAACTCATGGAGTCGGTCGAACAACTTCTTCAGGATATCAACATGACTCTCTCCGGGTCGAGACTTGGCAATCATGTCATCGACATAGATCTCAATCTCCTTATGCATCATGTCATGGAAAAGAGTCACCATTGCGCATTGATATGTTGCTCCGGCATTTTTAAGACCGAAGGGCACGACCTTATAGTAGAATGTACCCCAAGGAGTGGTGAATGCCGTTTTCTCCTTATTGTTGTCTTTCATTCTTATCTGATTATAACCCGAGAAACCATTCATGAAGAAAAATAGCTCAAATCCAGCAGTACTGTCTACTAGAACGTCTATGTGCGGTAATGGAAAATCATCTTTAGGGCTAGCCTTGTTCAAGTCGCGATAATCGATGCAAACCCGAACTCGGCCGTCCTTCTTCATGACTGGAATGATGTTGGCCACCCAAGTAGGGTATTGGATGACTTCGATGAATCCCACTTTTAAAAGCTTCATGACCTCTTCTTCTATTTTCTTCGAAAGCTCAGGTCTGGTTCATCGTAGCCTCTGTTTCTTGGGCGGCATGCTGGGATTAGTAAGCAAGCCATGCTCCATAATAGAAGGGTCTAAACCCGGTATATCGGCATATGACCAGGCAAAAATGTCCTGGTAATCCTTCAGCAATTAGACTAGGTGTCTTGCTTCACCTCCAAAGAGGGTTGCCCCTATCTTCACCTCCTTGGGTTCTCCGGAATCACTCAGATTGACAGTGATAGTTTGATCTACCGTCAGTACTTTAGGTCTTTTATGATGCTCTAGGTCACGCTGAATATCTGAGGAATCGTCAAGTTCTCCGGCATCATCGGGATCAAGCTCGATTGCGGATAATTCATCGGACTGGACCGTTCCCATACCCTCACGTGTCACAAGATTATCCCTGAAACATAAAGTAAGGGATTCATAAGGACAAACAGGGCTAACATTTACATTTTTTTTAAATTTTGCTTGACTCTTTTTTTTGTTTTTGAATTCTTTTCGATAAAAGTTTTAACATGAGGAAGCATGAAGAAGCCCAGGCCTCAGAATTCTCCTTGGATTATATATTTTTTTATCGGTTGGATATCATTACCGGGCTAGTTTGATGTACCTCAACATGCCCTCAAAAAATTGAAAACAACTTGTAATTTCATTAATTATTTCAAAATGAATTACATTTATTGAATGGAAATTGCAACAATCAAATCCTAGAAATGGAAATGGAAAGCAGCACCCGAAACGGGGCAAGTCCTAAAAAGCAGTAAAATTCCTACGCAGGGGAGTGTACGAAAAAGTAAAGGTTTTACTCTTGTAGGCCAGTGCCTATTCCCTCTAACAGTCCTCCTTCGATAGCTCCAATTAAGACGTCATCAAACAAGGCAGTGATTCCCTCCATTGCATTATCAGAATCTTCTGTCATTTGAGGTGTTAAATCATTCATACCTCCCCATTCGTCAGGGACAATGTCACGGGGAACAACAAAGAAGCTCGGGGGTGCTGAGTACTTCACATAATAGTCGAACTTGCCGCTCGGTTACCCCAGAGTGTCGATCACTTCTTTCTCTTCGTGCATTATCCTCGCAGGGCCTGGGAATGTGGTGCGGATGTGTGGAGGCAGCCTACCACGCCCAGGCTCTTCATTGTTCGACCCTTCATTGGATTGCTGTCTATTCTGCTCAACTCCTTGACCTCGACCTCGACCATATCCACGTCTCTCATTGTTCGGCACAATTGACCCTGATACCCCAATCCAGAAGTGCGGGGTCTTTGAGAGACTTCGACCGGTCGGCGGATACCTTGACCATCCCTGCCAATGCCTTCACCCAGAATGAAGTCCTGAGATACCATTACTCTTCCAACCATTACTGCAGCATTTGACACCTCAGGAACTAGCAGCGATGATCCTCTAGATGCATGAATGGTCGATACGAGCTCAAGCGACTGATAGCTCGATTCAATTTTGCAGTCCGGCTCGACATAAGGGATAGCCGTTGTATGATAGATCAGGTACTCTTCTTCACTGTGTATCATGACTAACTTTCTTTCCACAATGAACTTCACCTTCTGATGTAGATTGGATGGGACAGCTCTAGCAGTATGAATCCATGGATGACCCAACAGAAAATTGAATGCAGTGGGAATGTCCATAACTTGGAATAAGACGTTAAACACTGTTGGCCCTATCTGCATGTCGAGGTGGATTTCTCCCATCACTTCTTTCTTCGTTTTGTCAAAGGCTCGCATGGAGGTCTTCATAGTATTTATTCTAGACGGATATATCTTGAGGCGGTGTAAAGTTGCCAGAGGACAGATGTTCAGGGCTAATCCGTTTTCGATAAGTACCCGGGCTACGTACGTGGCCTTGTATTTGACAGAAATATACAAAGTTTTGGTATGTCCTCTGCCTTCTAGAGGGAATTCCTCATTCGAAAAGGCTATAAGGTCTTTGAGGAGTATGGAACCCACAAATTCCTCCAGTTTCTCATGATCCATCGTCTCTGGTACTTGGACTTCACTTAACACCTTCATTAGGGCCTTTTGATGTTTGACAGAAAATTCCTCCAGTTTCTCATGATCCATCGTCTCTGTACTTGGACTTCACTTAACACCTTCATTAGGGCCTTTTGATGTTTGACAGACGTTTAGAGGAGTTCAAGCAGAGAAATTTATGCAGACATCTTGCGCAACTGCTTAACTATGTTGTACTCATTAGCCTTGTTGATGGCCAGGAATTTCTTAGCTTCTTCATCAATGACAGGTTTTGCCGGTTGAGCATTAGCTTGACCATATATACGTCCAGATCTGGTGACTAAGTCAACGTCAAGACTGTAGGATCAAGGGACTGCTTTATCATCACAATATTTGTATAGTTGAGGTATCTCGATCACTATCCCTTCATCTGCTGCAGGCGTGCTTACTACGATTTCCTCATCATCGGACGCATCTTCGAGTGGAGGCATGTCTTCAGGCAAAGGATCGAGCTTATCCTTCCCAGTGTTTAACGTAGCAAACTCTTCTTCCCAATTGATAACGACCTCGGAGATAGTAGAGACGATGTCGGTGTGGTCAGTATAAACGATCAACCTAGCTTTTACCATCTTTGAGATTCTTTCCTTCATGATAGCCAGGGAAAGGACCTCATTACTCGGGTAATAACCAGCTTTCACCAGCTCACCATAGACCTCGGTGGTGTATACCCTGACATTCTTGATTCGACCAGCATTGAAGCTAAATATGGCGTTCACATTATCCGTGTGATCAGGGAGCGGGTTACTTTGAACATTCGGCTTAACGGGTTGTAATGAGAAAGCTTTCGTGTCCAGGAGGTTCTGGATTCGGTGCTTGAGGGCATAGCAATCATCGGTTGAGTGTCCGAGCTCACCCATATGATAATCACATTTCTTTGATGGGTCGTAGTTATAAAACTACTCAGGATTGGGCCGCTTTGGCTCGGTGGTAAGCAAGCCTTTCTTCCAGAACACTGCCAATACTTGAGATAATGATTCGGGGAGGGGGGTGAATTGCCTCTTGTTGTTCCTCCTATGGAAAGGTTGACGACTCGTGTTTTGTTGCTGAGCTTCTGCTACTTGAATTGCTGGGGCAGGGTTAGTATTCCGCCGGCTCGATTGGTTATAAGTCACATTCACTGCAGCTGCCGGTTCTTTCTCCTTCCTTGCACTGAATCTTTTGGTCGACGAAGACGGCTCCACAAACCACCCATCCTTCATATCTATCTCGATCTGTTCGCCTATGGGGATGAGTTGGTTGAAGTTGTTAGTCAGAATGGCAACCATCCGATTACGGTACTCGAACGGGAGAGTCTCGATGAACATCCTCTTCAGCTCACTGTCAATAGGTTCTGGGACAACCTGAGCGGCTAAATTTCGCCATCTGATGGCGTAATCCTTGAAGGACTCAGTCTTTTTCATCTGAGCGCGCTCAAGGTCATCACGGGTGGGAGTGATGTCCGTTATAAACCTGTATTGCTTTAGGAATGCCTCACTAGCTTCCTTCTAGGTTTTGAGGCCATTTATCTTCTTCATGAGGTATCGGTTCAGAGCAGGGCCGGTCAAGCTCGCTTAGAATGCATGGACCATCAGGAGTTCATTATCCATGTATGAGGTCATTTGTACGTGGTACAACTGCAGGTGGGCTTTTGGGCACCTGGTGCCATTGTACTTGTCAAAGTCCGGCATCTTGAACTTCTTTGGGATTTTGATCTGTGAGTACATGGACAGATCGATCGAGGGTGAATCCTGTGAACCCTCTAGCTGCTTCACTCTTTCTTTAAGCTTGTTGACTCGTTCGTCAAGTTTGTCTTTGTTGACGATAATCTGGACGGGGTCATCTTCTAAATCAGGAATATTGTCATCTCCGTCAACATTGACACTTTTTGCAACTTTCTGATTTGGGACTGATGTTTTGAGGGATGCCGGAATAGGGATCGACCGAAGGGCCTTGATTTTAGCGGATATCTGTTGCATTGCGATGATGAGTTGCTTCATCTGGTCTTCCATGCCAACAACACGCTCTTGCAAGTCGGTTTGATCGGCCATTCTAGCTCTCGACCGTGTACGAATAGGCGATCGTGATCGGTCCGTAGTTACCTAATTTCGGAATGAAATAGGCATACATAAGTGTCAAGCAAAATCACATGTCGATTCATGACCTTGGTCTAACCGCTTTGAATTGAACAGACTTTTTTATTGAAATAGTGAAAATTTTTACAACGACTAGTGACTTGAAATTACTTTAAACTGAATAATAAAAAAAACAAATGACTCGATTCCTAAGAAGTTTGAAAAACTGAAACTAGAATGAGAAAACAACTTCAAACTTTTTTTATTTAGCTTGATCTATAGACATATGGAGGCAACTTCCTTCTTCAACTGCTCATAAACTCGAGCTATCTTGGACGCCTTTTCTTGAGCTTCTTCGACCTTCCTCTTGAGGAGGTTGTTCTCTGAGTGATTGGCGGTCTTGAGAGGCACCTTGGGTATCTTCGGGAGTAACTCCTGCGGGATCTTGTGCCGTCGAATGTACTTGGTCGTTGCGAAATAGGATTTCTGCTCCCCCTTGAGCTCTTCTTCGGTAGACCTATTTTTAACACACGACATTTCTTCCACATCTTTTGGAGCTGAGCTATGGTCTTTTCGTGATCTTCAGCCTCGTCAGAGAAATCGACCTAGAGGAGCTCCGGTTGCAATGCCGGAGGGAGTCCTTGGAGAATCTGGTACTGACGGGACACTCTGGTGGGGTGGTATTCGATTGTGCCAGTGAAGCCTAAAAGTGGAACCGGTCCAATACCATTACACGTAAGCCGAGCTTCCTCGATCTTGAACCAATTAGCATGCCATTGGAAACCTTGGGGTCTAGCGTTTTTCATGAAAATGATCCATTTGGAGTAATGATAATAGGTGCATTCCCTTGTTTTTCTTTATAGCTTAAAACGGGATGGCTGGAATCACTAAGTTTGGATATTTCGAGTAGATTGCCACATCCTTTTATGTGAGATAAAAACCAAATTTGCAATAGTTCAAGGGGTACATGAAATGTTTTGTCAACATTTTGCTTGAATTTAGTGAGAGAAATGAAAGTCTCGGCTAAAATGATGTTGACAAAATTCCTTTCAAGACAGACTTGTTGGACCAACCATGCAATTGACGGATTACATGCATTCTTACAATGAGAAAAAATCACGAACCCGAAAAATTATAACAAAAAGATTCTGCTCTTTTGAAAGGATATGGCCTTATCAAAGCATTGACTCAGGAATGAAAAAAGGACATGTTCTACGATTTGCTTTCAAAACTTTTCCTAACTCATCTTTTCCGACATTCAAAAATTCTGACAACATTAATGTGGAATCGATTCTCAAAGGTGGTGTGATTAACTCCAACCCTAAAGGTTTTTCAATGATCATACTATATTCTTCCAAAGTCGGGGTGAGCTCATGCTTACCGAATATAAAGGTGGATGTCTCATGGCACCAGAAATGCGCTAATGCTTGAACAAGGCCGGTACAGACTTTGACTTCCAGTAGGGGGAGCAGTCTCCCAATGTGGCTCTCGACTAGCTTGCGGTTGATAGGACTGAGTAGATTCCACCAGGCACGGAGCTCGTCCTTAGGAGCATCAAGAATCCGGATATCTGCCCCTCCCATAGTGTATAGATTAAGACTCACGACCGCCCTAATGTCATGGATCGACCAAAGAAAATACGAAATCTAAATAAATTGCGAGATAAGGGTTGAAGAAAACTTACTTCACCGGGTAGGGAAATGGCAATCACATAGACATACGCATGAAATGTGAGGTTTGATTTCTGCCTAGACTCTGGCTTGCAAAATAGAGACACGAGAATTACCGAGCTAAACCAGTCATGGTGGTGGTTAGACTAGGATTCCCCTGACTCCAGCTTAGTCAAAGAGCCGACCCGAGTTGCAAAGGGTGCAACCGTGGTGGGTATTCAATGACACCATGAAAGAATTTTCGGGACCGAGGAGGGCGACCCGTACCACATGATTTTGGTCGGTGTATCAATTATCTCAGCACCATCCTAAATCTATGCCACCCAGGTCCGGCAGCGGGTAGTGTGTGCAGTGTAGTGTAAATATAAGGCATGCACAGCAGGTTATATCAAATAGCGCTTCGTACATAAATTAAACCATACATTCAACCACCTCCCTGCAAAACAAGGGTTAACAACCACTCCTCCCCTTATACCTCCTATACTGCAAAAACATTTAACACTTAAAATGTTAGGGACGTACCTGGGATCCTCGCTGCCAAGCAAAAAATATTTTTTCGAAAAGAAAATTGGCCTAAGTCCACTAAGAGTTTTAACTCAAATCCCCAGCGGAGTCGCCAAGCTGTCGCAACATAAAAAAATTTTCATTTTTTCGGGCTAATGGATTATTAAGACTAATATTAACTTGGGCCCTTCCAAGCCCTACCAATTCACAACTTAGGGTTTAAGTTCTTAACATACAAATGTTTTCATGCTTGGAGTCGCCACTAATCAATTTACGGTAGGTCGATTAGAAACCTAAATAAAACATAGGGAGATATGTTTTATTTCTACGAACCATAGATTCTAAGCCTGGGGACTTGATTACGCTAGATCTAGTCTAACGCCCTTTCGGTACCTTTTCTTTTCAAAAATATTTTGGCAAGCAGTTTAGATCCATTTTAACTTAGCCATTAACATGTGAGGTGTTCATGCGGGTGCGCAAACCACCAATTTAACACTTAGGAAAGCGTTAAATAAATTGCAAGTTTGGAAGAATGACTTACCTCGAAGCAACGCAAGCATCTGCATTGTTAGCTAGAAAATCACATTGACAACCCTAATATGATTTCTAATTAACAAGAAATTCACTCAATATTTTTGGATTTTCATTTATTTAAATGAAATCTAATCTACATGCAATGACGTGCAAAAATTGACATGCGATTAATGCAACCTAACATGCAAACTATATGTCATGCGACGACGTGACCTAATTCTAATGACAAGACAAATGATTTATTTTTGGTATTTTCTAATGAAATTCGGAATAATGAAAAATGCCTAAAATAACATGCAACCTAATGACTTCTCTTTTTGGTATTTTCTATTAAAATTCGAAATTCAAAAATGCTTAAGTTATCATGCAACCTATGATGACTTAATCTATCCTAACATGATTTCTTTTTGGGATTTTTGTAAAAATTCGAAATAATAAATTACTTAAATTAAGAATGCAATCTATCTTAATCTACCCTAAAACAATTCATTCTTTTTTGGGGTTTTCATGAAAATTCGGAATTAAAAAATAACCTAAATAATCTATTAAGATTAGAATATTAATTAATTTAAACTAGGAAATAGATCATCTTAAGTCCTAATTTAAATTAAATAATTACTCTATCTTCTAGATAAATTTAAAATTTCTAGACATGCAAAACTCTAATTTAAATCTAAATGATATTTTTTTAAATTTTCTTTTTAAAGGAAAGCAATTAAAAAAACAAGGATAGCAACCACATTCAAACCGTCCATGCGATCTGCCATATTTGTTTCAAACTCGGATTAGGCACAGAAATCGAACTATCGGTCATATCTATAGGGTTATAGATATTGTCGAAAAGTCGATCATTCAAATTTAGAAAGCAGATAAAAATCATTATTGTATCCAAGTGATTATAGATAGAATAATAATTTTCCGTATCGCCGCGTATCGTACCATAGGGATAAGGTTGGATAGTCATCCAGATACGTTGTTAAATTAGGAAATTTTCCTAATTTTGAATATTTCAAACATTGTGGATATATCGAACATTATCCTAAGATATCTAGCAAATTGACACGATATTCACGAAACATTCAAAATATTTAAATTAGGAAACTAAATATTTAAAAAATATATCGGATAATATCCTCTTACCTAATTTGCGGATAATCTCCAAATTTGAATCGATCGGGATCGAGCTCGACTTTGCGGATCGGGATCGGCGACGTTGGTGACGGGACGGCGACACCGGTGTGCTCGGTGCGGCTGTGGTGGCAACAGCGGCTGTGGACACCGGCGGAGCGACTCCGGGCAGTGGCGTTCACGGTGGGCGGCTCTCCGGCACGGCAGTGGCTTCGTCTCGGTGTAACGCTCGTTGTATGGGAATCTTTGAGGTTGAGGAACGATGGACCTCGCGGTACTTGTTGCAAGAACTTCGGTGGTTGTGAAATTGCTGGACTAGTGAGACACGGGTCCACAGGTCTTCTTCTTCGTATGATGCTCTACGTATTCTGCATGGGGAGAGGTCGAAACGAGGAAGAACAGGATCAGCTGGGCTGCTGGTTCATAGTGTCGGTTTAGGGGTTGTTTAGGACCGTTTATGGATTATGTTGGTGGATTGAGTTGGGAAATCGTTGTGGCTGATTTTTGGATGAAAATGGGATGTTTCGGGACTGAACTAAGGCTGAGTTGATTGCTGGAAAATCGGGGATTAGAATGATGATCATAGGGTCCAATTTGCAGATGTTTGGTATCGGATTGGTGTGCCGAGAGGTGGCTGTGTTGTGGCGCTCATTTGGCTTGAAATATGCGTGGAAATGCTGAATTTATGGCTGTGTATGTGGCTGTGATGGTGGGCACGTTGGTGGCCATGAATGCTCTTTGATTTGTGAATTAGTTAATTGAAATGTGGGCCGTTTTATGCCCACACGGGCTAAATTGAGTGGATCGTCAATTGGCCGTGTTTGGGTTTAAATTGGGCAAGTGAAAAGCGTGAGATTGATGTGTGCATGTGCTGAGTTGGATTGGATGGTAATTGGGTTTGTTGTGTGTGAATTGTGCAAGTGGGTGATTGAAAAAGTGTGTGGAAAGTTATGCACGAGGTTATGAAAATTCCTAAGGCGGTATGTGTCACGCCCCGAACCCCATCGAGCTCATAACATCCCTCTCTAGTCGATTTGATGCGACGTCCCAGGAAAACATCGCCGACCCAAATGAGCAGAAGCACGTGCGGAAACGAATATAAATCACCCGTACTATCAAAGATGACAATAGGGCAGAGCATCAAGGCAGTTAACGAACTAATAACATTCATTTTATACATTACTATCAAATCGAGCATACAAACCACATTACATATAGATTTAACAAGACGAGCATCCAAAACACCACCAATATAACAAAAAGGATCAGGTGGTTGGGTTAACTTAGCTTCGCTATAGGTCGAACTATCTTAAAAAAAGTGACTGGTCAGACCTAGTCTATACAACCCCTAAAATACCCTAGCTAAACCTAAGGGTCACCCTCTTCCATTTCTCCTCCTAAGTCCTCTGGCTCGTAACCCGGAGGAATACGTAGATCGCGGTACGGAGGGATCGCCTGCAATGGTTGTACAGCCTGCGGCTTCGCTAGGAATACTCTGGGCGGCTCCTTGGGATCGATGATCTCGCCATCAAGAGGAATGATTGCTATAGGATCCCACTCACTAACGTTATAAAAGGGGATGTCGAAGCTTCTCAACGGACCTATTTCCTCTACACCCTCTCGATAGGTCCAGGTTATATATAAATAAGGCTTCCACCTTGCTCTGCTGAAAGCTGTTATTATAGGTAAATTCAACAAATGCAATTGTTCTTCCCACTTTCCCTGAAAATCTAATACATATGCTCTTAGTATATCCTCTAAAGTCTGAATAGTCCTTTCAAACTGGCCATCCGTCTGCGGATGATAAGCTATATTGAACCACAACTTTGTTCCCATGGCAGTTTGAAGACTTTTCCAAAAAGTAGCAGTAAACCAGGGATCACGATCCGAAGTGATCGATACTGGTACTCCATGAAGATGGATTATCTGTCGTACATATAATTCAGCATACATATCGAGCGCGAAGTCCTTTCACACTGTCAGAAAATGTGCCGACTTGGTTAACCGATCGATTACTACCCAAATCGAGTCTTGTCCCCTTTGGCTTCTGGGCAATCCCGTTACAAAATCCATCGTAATATTTTCTCATTTTCATTATGGGATTTCTAACGGCTGAAGCAGTCCACCAGGTTTACAATATTGTGCCTTCATCTGTTGGCACGTCAAACACTTGGCTACATGTTTGGCCACATCCACCTTTATTCCATTCCACCAATAATGATATCGAAGGTTCTAGTACATTTTCGTGCTGCCCGGGTAAATGCTATAATTGCTTCTATGAGCTTCTGATAAAATCTCTTCATTAAGTTCGAAATCGTCGGGCACGCACAAACGTCCTCGAAATTTCAAAATTCTATCCTTGGACACTTGGAAATCCGATTTCCTCTTAGTACTACCCATTTCCAGAATCATTTGAATCTCGGGGTCCGTAGACTGTAAAGCCTTAATTTTTGTTTGCACTTCCGGTTCAATCCTTAACATCGCCACCAAACTAGAGAGATGTCCTACCTCGAACTTAAACTCTAAGTCTCGCGCTCCTTCCAATAAGATCCATTCTTTGACTATTAATTGCGTGATGCTCGACTTCCAACTTAGGGCATCCACTACCCGGTTAGCTTTTCCCGGATGATATAAAATGTTATAGTCATAGTCTTTCAACAACTCCATCCAACGACGTTGTCTCATATTTAGCTCCTTCTAAGAAAGCAAGTACTTAAGACTCTGATGGTCCATATAAATTTGAAACCTTTCTCCACATAAATAGTGCCTTCAAATGTTAAGTGAAAAAATGATTGCTGCCAGTTCTAAGTCATGGGTCGGATAGCTCATCTCATAAGGCCTTAACTGATGCGATTCATAGGCAACCACCCTTCCATGTTGCATTAGCACGCATCCCAATCCCTTAAGCGAAGCATCGCTATAAAATCTCATATCCTCCCGGTCCTGAAGGGATTGTTAGTACTGGCGCAATTGTCAATCTTCGTTTCAATTCCTGAAAACTCTCTTCGCACTTTTTCGTCCATTCAAATTTCATCTCCTTTTTAAGTAACCTGGTCAGTGGAATAGCTATCGCTGAGAATCCTTCCACGAATCGACGATAGTAACCTGCCAGACCTAAAAAGCTTCGAACCTCAGTAACTGTTGTCAGTCTTGGCCAATCCATCACTGCTTCAATCTTCGCTGGATCTACAGAGATTCCTTCTCCGTAGATTACGTATCCAAGAAACGCCACTCGATTAAGCTAAAATTCGTACTTGCTAAACTTAGCATACCGTGCATGCTCTCTTAACATCTGTAGAACACTTTCCAAGTATACTTCATGTTCCTCGGGACTCTTTGAATATACTAAAATATCATCTATGAAGACAATGACAAACTGATCCAAAAATTCTTTGAATACTCTATTCATTAAGTCCATGAAGGCAGTAGGGGCATTAGTCAGCCCAAACGGCATTACTGTGAACTCGTAGTGTCCATACCTCATTCTGAATGCCGTCTTCGGAATATCCTCCTTCTTGATTCTCAACTGTTGATACCCCGTCCTTAAGTTAATCTTAGAAAAGACCGAGGTTCCTTGTAACTGATCAAACAGATCGTCAATCCCTGGAAGAGGATATTTATTCTTGATTGTCACTTGATTCAGCTGGCGGTAATCAATATACAGTCTCAACAAGCCATCCTTCTTCCTCACAAACAAAATTGACTCTCCCTATGGAGACGCACTTGGTCGAATAAAACCCTTGTCTAATAATTCTTGCATTTGAACTTTTAATTCTTTCAACTCCGACAACAACATCCTATAAGGCGGCTTCGAGATTGGCTTAGTCCTAGGGGCCAACTCGATGACAAACTTACTTCCCTTTCTGGTGGTAATCTCGGTAATTCTTGAGGAAAAACATCGGGAAAGTCGCATACCACCACTATACCCTCTAGCCGCATTTCTTTTGCCGTTAAATCCACCACACTTGCTAGGTAACTTTGACACCCCTCATCCAATAATTTGGTTACTTCTACTGATGAAACCCAAGGGATTGAGGTTCCTCCTTGACTCCTGACAAACTCAAATCTAAGGTATCCAATTGGACTAAACTGAATCATCCTACTACTACAATCCATTATAGCATGCTGTTTGACTAACCAATCCATGCCTATGATTACATCAAAATCATACATGGTTAACACAACCAAATCTATCCTGCATTCTACACCACCAATCACTATTTTACAGTCCGGGCATCCTAACGATATGCATATCTTATCCATCAATGGTGTAGTCACACATAATTGCACTCCTAATAAAATAGGTTTCAATCTAGCCATTTCAACGAACTGAGCATACATAAACGAGTGCGACGCCCCCGGATCAAATAAAGCATATGCAACATAATTACACAGAGAAACCATACCAGTGATTATGCCTGGCTCATTCTCAACTTCCTTTCGTGCCATGGCATACACACGTCCTTGTGTCAGTGGCCTGTTCAGATTAGCCGGCAGGCCTACACTCGTCGGATTCCCGATCCGAGGTGACTACGATTACGGGGATGGTCGACCCTTCTAATTCGAGCAATTCCTTATGTGATATCCCATTCCACCGCACCCAAAGCATGCCCCAGTTACACTTGGGCAGGGACTACTCCCATGATGTCTCTTACAACGTCTACAGGGCGAATTAGATTGATGTGACGATTTCCCAATATTCCTCATTGTCGGAGGAACTAAATGTCGGTTTCCCATCATCGATCTTTTTCTCAACTGACGATTGTCCCTAGCTAAGGTCTATCGTGATCCAGACGCGATGGCTCTATCTGTCATGTCTTGCTCGATAGCCTGAGCCTTCTCATATAATTCCTCATAAGTCCTCAAATTCACTAGTATCAACTGACTGTGAATATCGGCCCTCAATCCATCCCGAAACCTTTGTGCCTTATCCTCAGGATGGTCTACCATCCTCGGCACAAATTTAGACAGCTTGGCAAATTCTGTCTCATACTGATCCACAGTCATCTGGTTCTGTTGCAATCTAAGAAAAGTCGTCATCTTTCTTTCTCAAGCACTTACCAAGAAATATTTCTCATTGAAAGCTTCAACGAAGGCCGTCCAATTCTGATTCACGCCCGTAGGGAACACTCGGCCCTGCGTGGCTTTCCACCAATCATTCGCATTACCCTGAAGTTGATACACTGCTAACGTCACTTTCTCTACTTCAGTACACCCCAATAAAGCAAAAGCTTTTTCCAATTCCTCGACCCATTTAGAAGCAACCTCTGGGTCCCCTATTCCTTCAAACTTTAATGGTTTCAGCTTCAGAAATTGCTCTATCAACTGATGCATCTGTCGATTCCCATTTCTATTACCAGCATTCTCATTAACTAGAGCAGCTGCGGCCTCTACAGCTTGGGCAGTCGCATTAGCTCGCTCTTGAGCTTGTCTATCCATTAAATTCCCAATCCCATCTAACACTCTGGGGACTCCTTCCATACGCGGATCTTTCGTGATCGAGACTTGAGAGCTCGACGAGCCTCCCGCTCCTGCACCTCTCCTACTTATTCTCACAGGCTCACGCTACCCTTCTACCTACTATAATTCCATATAGGAACTAGAGACCTAGGCCAACTAAAACTATACTAGTCCAAGCCCTAGGCACAAAACTCAACAAACAACACTCCACAACCAACAACCAACCATTAAATCAATCTTGTAACATCAAACCAACATCACCAAGCAACCAGCAAGGTTCTTGTACTCACCTCAAGTCCTGTCGCACCTTTGTCTCAAACAACATTACAACCATAATAAACCACTTAGCAACCACTGGCGCGTACTCACAGGACATGCACAATCATCATAAACATGCATTCTATGAAGAACTCCCTAACTGACTACCCCAAAGTCATCACTCTTTATTACTCCAGATTGCGACCTTACTTGGATCGAGCTAACCTTGCTCTTATGCCAATTCAAGCTGGGATGTCGCGCCCCGAACCCCATCGAGCTCACGACATCTCTCTCTGGTCTATTTGATGCGATGTCCTAGGAAAACATCGCCGACCCAAACTATCAGAAGCACATGCGAAAACGAATATAAATCACCCGTACTATCAAAGATGATGACGGGATAGAGCATCAAGGCAGTCAACGAACTAACAACATTCATTTTATACATTACTATCAAATCAAGCATACAAACCACATTACATATAGATTTAACAAGACGAGCATCCAAAACACCACCGATATAACAAAAAGGATCAGGTAGTTGGGTTAACTTAGCTTCGCTATAGGTCGACCTATTTTCCAAAAAGTGACTAATCAGACCTAGTCTATACAACCCCTAAAATACCCTGGCTAAACCTAAAGGTCACCCTCTTCCATTTCTCCTTCTAAGTCCTCTGGCTCGTAACCCGGAGGAATACGTGGATCGCGGTACCAAGGGATCGCCTGCAATGGTTGTACAGCCTGCGGCTCCACTGGGAATACTCTAGGCGGTTCCTCGGGATCGATGATCTCGCCATCAGGAGGAATGATCGCCATAGGATCCCACTCACCAATGTTGTAAAAGAGGATGTTGAATCTTCTCAGCGAACCTGTTTCCTCAACGCCCCCTCGATAGGTCTAGGCTATATACAAATAAGGCTTCCAGTATAATCCGGCCTCGTCAACCCAAACAGTGCTTGAGTACCTAACAAAAGCTCAGTCGCCTCTAAAAGGGTATTCCACCTCCTGATTATCTACATGTCTAGGGATCTCAAAACGAGGAGGTGGGTCTCCTGGGTTCTTGGCTGGGGGTTTGAAATGGTGGTTATACAATTATGAGACGAATCTCAATAGGTGCACAACCCCAAACCCCACATAGGCTCTCACGTACCGCCAAACGAAACACGCGAGCCATAACAATTAATCACACTAACACTCACAAACAATCCTACCTGGGAATCACCATGCACATCCCTGCATGTCAGATAATAATATAGCCAATCCATTTATGTTCGTACACATCAAACACTATGTCACGCGAGGTAAACCATACATGCACACTAACTCACACCATGTGTCAACTTTCACAAATCCTGCACGTCAAGCCAAGTCCAGCTCATTCTCAACTTTCCATCATTACCACGCCTGAGTAAAATGCATCAGGCTAACGGTCTTCTGATCTCGTCAAGCATCGACATCCTGTCGGGCTGGGCATCATCACATCGTCAAGGATAGCATCGTCCCGCATAAACGAACACGTCTTAGGGTACCGCTTTTCCAATCATTCTAACCATCTCGTACCATCGTACCGCACATACCACGCTGCCACATATAACTCATGGCCACACAATCTTATGCCTTACATACATTTTGCAATTGCACAACCTCGTCACACGAGCACACCATACGGTCACACATACTTGGCATGCGACCTCATTGCACGATCACACCAACACACCTCATGGTTACACATATAGGGCATACAACCACACCACATTCAATCCCACATTTACTCAAAAATCAGCCAACAGCCACAAGCCACACAATCACAAGTATGAGCTTATTTAGTCCATAAATTTACCAATCAACATACAATTCAGTCAAGAATCAATCCATTTCTCTACAACTTATCCGAGCCTATTAAACCACACATATTTAGTCACTAAATCAGTCCATAACAACTAAACATCCAGCCCCTATCTAAGTCCTAAAACAGTCACCTAATTTAACCTAAACCGAGTCCTAAACATGTCCAGCAATACCCGAGGTTCAAGGTAAGGTTTGGGGGAGTCATTTACCTTAAAAAGGTGTAACAAGCTGGACAGAAGGCCGGTACAGCCGGACCAGCAGCAGTGATGCCGGCTGCCAGGCGAGCGAGCGGCGGTAATGCCGTGGATGGGCAGCTGGCGGGCGGCAAATGGACGGCTGGGGGCGGTGATCAAGTCGTATGGGACAGGGGAGGATGGCCAGGGGTGGCTCGGGTTGTAGCATTCTGAATTTTCGATCCTTTTTCCGGGATTTATGAAATGAATATTTGGCCAATGCACTTATAGTGAGATCTCACCCGGAACCGCATATTCTCGGGATGTTAACTTAGGGGTAAGGCCATTATGGGATTGAGTTTGCACGACCAAAGAACTCGACCTTGGTTCGACCTTCAACCATAAGGATTGACGGGGGAATGTTTTGGGCCAGCAGAGATCGATCTATTTGATTGATCGTGTTCGAAGGGAACTAGCGACAGACCCTCGCAATTACATGACAATCGAGGTCGCCTTGGTTGAGCAAACTTAAATGTGAATTGACTTAGTGTCGATCACGGGTCGAGAGCGCGAAATTCCAATGAGCCACTCGTTAGTCAGAGATAAGCTAAAGTCGCGATTGTTCGATTCTAGTCATTTCTTGGAATTCGGGCCCAGGAATCGAGAATTTTGAAAGTGACAATTTTGAGCGGCCGATGATGTTTTTGGTGTGGCTAACCTTGGGGCCACCCATTTCTGCAAAAAAATGGATTTCGGTTCGGGAACGGAAAAATAACCGTTTAGCCCCTAGGATCGCGAACGGAATTTGGGGACTGGATTAAGTCAGGGGACTAAGAATTATCCAGTATAGCCGAAAATAAGAGGATAAGAATGCCCCTCTCCCTTTTTGAGTAATTACCTTTTTGCCCTTTGACTTTTGGATAAGGTTAAATGTTGGCCGTCGGATTTTAGATAAGATCAAATTTTGGCCATTGGATTGGAGGGGTAGTTGAGGGGTATTTTGGTAATTTCTAGAGTGTAATTATTGGGGTAGTATATTTATATTCATTTCTCTCTCTCTCTCCCTCATAATTTCCCTTTCTCTCTCTCTCCTCACCCCCACCGATCGGTTCTCTCTCTCCCCTCTCCCTTGTGTGTGAGCCACCTTGGCTGGCCATCAGCTCGCCGCCGCCTGGTCGCCGCCCTCCCGCCGTGTGCCGCCGCCACTGCTTCTCCCTTCCGGCCGCCCCACCGTCTGCTCGCCTGTCTCTCTCTCCCTGTTCGCCTCCCCTGTTCTGTTCAGCCACCGCCGAGCCACCCCAAGCCATCCTCCCCTGCCCTGTACAACCTGAACGCCACCCCCAGCAACCCGATCGCCGCTCGCCAGCCACCCGTTCACAGTGGAGCAGCCGCTCGCCCGCCTGGCCGCCGGCGACACTGCTGTTGCTGGTCCAGCTCCTCTAGCCCCTGTCCAGCCAAGTTGTCCTACTTTACTAGGGTAAGTGACTTCCCCAAACTCTCCCTCGGACCTCGGGTACCGTAGGACTTGTTTAGGGCTTAATTCTGGTAGCTTAGGTGGCTGTTTTGGAGCTAAGATGAGGACTGGATGTTTGGTTGTTGTGGACTAATTTGGCAATGAAATTTCGAGGTTTAGGAGGCTCGGTTAGGGCTGTGATGTTGTGGATTGATTATTGAATGAATTGTGTGTTGGTTGGTAAAGTTGTGCTTAGAATGAGTTTGTATATGCAATTGTGCGATTTGCATTTAATGGTTGATTGTTGTGGGATTGTTAGACTGAATATGGTGTAGTTGTGTACCTCGTATGTATGGCCGTGAGGTGTGGTGGTGTGGTAGCGTATGAATTCGCGTGCCAAGTGTGTGTGGCCATATGGTGTGTTCGTGCGACGAGAATGTGTAATTGTGAAATGTGGGTGAGGTGTGAGATTGTGTATGGCCGTGTGTATGTGTGGCCGTATGTACGTGTGGTACGTGTGGGGAGTGTGGAATAAAGGTACGGGAATGTAGGATTGATTGGAAAAGTGATACCCTGAGGCGTGTTCGTTTACGCGAGGTAAGGTCCGTTCTGAGACGTGTACGTTTACGCGGGACAATGCTGTCCCTGACGATGCAACGATGACTAGCCCGATGGGGTGACGATGCCTGACGAGGTCAGAAGACCATTGGCATGATGCGTTTACGCGGGCGCAATAATGAAAGAACGTGAGAGTGTAGGATTCCGTCTTGAGGCGTGTTTATTTACGCAGGATGATGCCACCCCTAATGAGGTGACGATGCCCGGCCCGACGGGGTGACGATGCCTAACGAGGTCAGAAGATTGTTGGCCTGATGCGTTTTACGCGGGCGCGATAGTGGTGGAAAGTTGAGAATGAGCGGGACTTAGCTTGATGAGGGAGGATTGCGAGAGTTGAGGCATGGTGTGAGTTAGTGTGCCAGTGTGTTTGTATCGCATGAGGTAGTGCTCGATTATGAGGTAAAAACTGCTAGACGCGATATGGAATGTGCCCAAGTAGGTTTTGCTTTATAATCGAGGCACGCGCGCGGCTGTGATGCCAGATTATGGGGTAAAAACTGCTAGGCACGGTATGGGACGTGCCCAAGTAGGTTTTGCATTATAATCGAGGCACACACGTAACTGTGATGTATTAATGTGGTATGTTGGCTGTATTACTGTCTAACGTGCAGGAACGTGCATGATGGGCTCTAGGTAGGGTTGTATGTGATTGTTAGTATGATTGATTGTCGTGTGATATGCATGTTTTCGTCTGGCGGTACGTGAGAGCCTATGTGGGGTTTGGGGTTGTACACTTGTTGAGATTCGTCTCATGGTTGTATAACCACCACTTTCAGACCCCCTGCCGTAAACCCAGGGAGCCACCTCCTCTTTTTGAAGTACGAAGAGCTACCCATGGTACCCCAGTGGAGTTGCTGGTGATGCCCGAGAGATCTTCCAAAGGATCGAGCCAGAAGACTTAGGAGCATAATGGAGTAGGGCGACCATTAGGTTTTCCCTAGGGTATTTTAGGGGTTGGTTAGAATAGGTCAACCTATAGTGAAGTTAAGATAATCGAACCCCTAATTCTTTTTGTTAAGTCGGTGGCTGTGGATGCTTATGTTAAATATGTCTGTATTATGATGTTTGTATGTTCAGTGTAATGATATTGTATGAAAATGTTGTTGTTGTTGTTGTTGTTAATTAACTGTTCTGATGATCTACCCTATCATCATCTTTTAGTCCGGGGTATTTATATCTGCTTCCGCATATGTCTCTAATATTTGGGTTGGGTCGGCGATGTTCCTGAGACGTCACAATAATTCGACCAGTGAGGGTGATGCTGCGAGCTCGACGGGATTCGGGGGGTAACACGGGTGGTGGCTGGGCTGAACAGAATATGCGAGATAGAGAGAGAGACAGGCGGATGGTGGGTGAGGCGAGGCCGAGAAGGAAGAAGCGGCGGCACAGATGGCGGGAGGGGTGGCAACCAGGCGATGGGTGAGCTAGTGGCTGGCCAAGTTGGCTCACGCACTGTGAAGGAGAGAGAGAGAGCTCCCAACCAGTGAGGGTGAGAAGAGAGAGAAAAAGAGAGAATTATGAGAGAGAGAAATAAATATTTATATGGTACCCCCAATAATTGAACTCTAAAACCCCACCGGAAATTACTAAATTACCCTTCTAACTACCCCACAAATCCAAGGGTCAAGATTTAATCTTATCTAAATCCAATGGCCCACATTCATCCTTATCCAATAATTCAAGGGGCAAAAGAGTAATTGAACATGGAAGGAGAGAGGCATTCTTATCCTTCTATTTTTCAGCCATACAAGCTAATTATTAGTCCCCCGACTTAATCCCGTCCTCAAGATTCGTTCGCGGTGTATAAGGGCAAAACGGTCATTTTGCTGGTCTCGAACCGAAATCTATTTTTTTACAAAAACGGGTGGCTCCAAGGTTGGCCACACCAAAAACATCATCGGTCGCTAAAAATTGTCACTTTCGAAACTCTCGATTTCCCGGGCTCGAATTCCAAGAAATGAAGAAATCGAACAATCGTGACTTTAGCTTATCTCTTGCTAACGAGTGGCTTATAGGGATTACGTGCTCTCGACCCGTGACTGACACTAAGTTAGGTCATGTTTAAGTTTTCTCAAACCAAGGCGACCTCGATTGTCATGTAATTACGAAGGTCTATCGCTTGTTCCCTTCGGACACGATCGATCACATAGATCGATCTCTGTTGGCCCAAAACATTCTCTCGTCAATTCTTATGGTCGAAGGTCAAACCAAGGTCAAATTCTTTAGTCGTGCGAACTCAATCCCGTGATGGCCTTACTCCTAAGGTTAGCATCCCCAGAATACGCGGTTCCGGGTGAAATCTCACTATAAGTGCATTGGCCAAAATATTCATTTCATAAATCCCGGGAAAAGGATCAAAAATTCAGAACGTTACGGTACGACTACACGGGTCACTAGTGAGTTGAATGGAAAATATGAGATGGTCGCAATGAACCTGAGGCGGTACGACTACGCAGGTCACTGGCGAGTTGAGTAGAAAAATATGAGATGATCGTAGTGAACCTGAGGCGGTACCATTCGCGGGTCACTGGCGAGTCGGATGAAAATAACGTGTTGAGGTAGGAACGAATATGTAAAATGTAATTAGAATATGCATGTGGTTGAAAATTGTACTGTTGTGGCTAACGTGCAGGTTGCCACAAGAAAGACCTAGGTAAGTACAAATTGAGTGCCTATTATGTGATGGTTAAGTGTGGTTGTGTTTGTGATTGTCTGGAGGTACGTGATGGCCTAGGTGGAGTTTAGGGAGTGTACTTATTGAGATATGATCTCATGGTTGTTTCAACCAACAATTTCAGAACCCCGACCTGAGCCATGAATCTGCTGCTGCTGAAACGTTTTGGGATCCCTATGCACATCGACCACGATGTCTTAGAGTACCCGATGGATGATAATATGACCTGGGTTAAGCAAACAACTGTAGTTTGGGTAGATATAGGACTACCCTACTGGCAGCCTACATTTACACTACCTGGATGTTCAGAGATGAGGTAGATGAGTTTGACCCTATCTGAGGCTTCAACGTCCCCTTTGATGGAGTTGGAGATTGGGATCCATCAGCCTTACCCCCTCTTGATGGCAAGCTGACTAGTTTGGAGACTAGTCTGGCTCAGTCTGGACTTCAGCTTGCATCCGCAGCACCTGAGCCCTCAGGACCCGAGCATGAGCTAGAGCCAGAAGAATCCCAGGCAGGATACGATTCGATGGACGTGGATCTCGAGGTGATACCAGAGGAAGAACAAGAAGGAGAGGAAGAAGACCCCGAAGCAGAACCGGAAGAGGCCTCAGAAGTAGAGCTTGATGATGAGCCTAATGATGAACCGGAGTATGCACCAGTGTACGAGGCAGAGTACAATCCCTATTATGTGCCAGAAATTGAGTCGGACGAGAAGTCAGTTGAAGAGGAGCGAGATGAGGTTCCAGTGAAGTCGGGTGACATAGACTACCTAATTGAGATCGAGGCCGAGCCGGAATCCTCAGAGGAGTCGACGGTTCAGGGGGATTCAGATTTGAGTACCGACTCGTCGGACTCAGAGTGGACGCCGTCTCATGGACGTTGGGGCTAGTGTGGAGGTTAGGAGTAGATCTTTTGAGAGGTTTCATTTTTGGAGGATAGAGTACCCAGGCTGTCGATCTTTTTGATATCGGTGGTGTGTAGCGATAGTACGGTGTGTATGTATAGGAGATCGTTTGTATATATTGGATGTTGTATAAAGGTGGTTAAGTAATGGATAAGTCCGTTCTTCCTTTTTCCTCAGTTGTTTATTGTCTGGGTATTATTTGTGGCTTTCACTGATTGTTTAAATCTCTAATAAGTTTGAATCGGGTCGGCGATACCCTGGGACGTCGCACTAACTCGACCGTTGAGAGGGATGTCGCGAGCTTGATGGGTGCGGGGCGTGACAAATTATGACTAAAGTTTGACTTTTCGGTTAAAATTTGAATAAAAAGTTAACTAAAAAGTCAACCTCCTGAATTTTAAACATCAAGGTGTGAATGACACGCAATTGACGTGCTTATGCTAGTTCTAATGTTAAATGACTCTTCTTGCGTTAACAAATAGGTCCCGTCGTGATAAAAAATCTAAATCTCATATTTAACCTTTAATGACCTGTCGTCTAAAAATTGGGTGTAAGCAACAATATTGCCCTATTGCAAAAAAAAAAAAAAACTCCATCTCAGATATTTTCAAGGCGATTCGTTGGAAAAATAAGAAATGGAAAGTCTCACTTGCTGGGATTTCCTTAAATCCTCCTAAGTGAGATTCCTCAAAAATGAAGAATGAAAAACAATATGAGAAACAAAGAAGTCTAAAGCAAATTAAAAGATAAAATTTTTAAGACAAAACAAAATCATTGTGCAATCAAATCGCTCATTCTTTTCACTCAAATCAACTAGAAGGACTCTCTAGTGACCTAAAATATAGACCAATGATATTGATTCAACATAATAACATATAAAATAAAGGAAGGGTGGCTCTAGCATAACGTCACCATTTGATAGAATTTCTAAAGGTGTTGTTGAGACCACCTATTTCATTTTATAAAGATGGGCAACCGGAAGCCTTATCTTTCTAGTTTTTGTAAAGAAACAAAGTTCAGAGTGATGATAGTCAAGCAATTAAAAACTCAATAAGAAATTCAAGTGCAACTTTTTAAATGCATGATCGATAATGATGAATCAGTTAACAACAACATATAGTATAATTAACATGCTATGTATGTGTATATTGTGATCGGCAAAAGAACACTACAAGTGCCATAACTTATGTATGGCGCTCACTTTGGTGCCATAAGTTTTTTTGGATCACTTTGATGTTAAAATTTTTGAAAAACGATCACTTAAGTGCCAACTTCGGTGCCGTACACAATTTTTCGCCGGAAATCCAACGTGGCATTTTTTTTTATTAATTTCTAAAGTTGACGTGGCTCGCCGGAGATTGGCACTTCAGTGATCGTTTTTCAAAAATTTTAGCACTTAAATGATCGTTTTTCAAAAATTTTAGCACTTAAGTGATTGTTTTTAAAAAATTTTAGCATTGAAGTGATCTAAAAAAAACTTATGACACTTAAGTGATCGTTTTTCCTCCGACTTAATACCAAAGTGATCCGAAAAAATGATATGGCACCAAAGTGATCTCCGTACACAAGTTATGGCACTTATAGTGTCCTTTTGCCTATTGCGATCACTTAGATTTCTTTCCTTAAGTAAAATAGAAGAATGAATCTTCTCATCCATAATAATTCAACCACATATGTGTATATGGCTATAGCTATAAATATGCGTACAATGTGTTCTAATGGTATAAGAAAAAAGTAGAGCCAAATCCGTGGAAACCAACCATGGCCGAAGTCTTCCGAAAGTGTTGCCTTCTCATTCTCCTCCTCGTATTCAAAGGTTTCTTTCTCATCCTTTACCTGATCATGTTGTGCTCCTTATCATCCCTTATATTGTGAGGTTCTAACACTAATACCATGTCTTCCTGTTTTTTTAAGGTTGGATGATAGAGATACCCAAGGCGGAGGCATTTTGCTCTGTAGGATTAGGGCAATGTACGAAAGGCAACGACTGCCAGCAAAGGTGCGCGGCAAGTCACGGCCCAGCCTCACAGGGATCTTGCGACTACACCATCCACCCTCCGCTTTGCACTTGCTATTACGATTGCCCCAGAAAGCTGCCAGTGCCGCCGCAGGCAAAAAAGTGCAACGGAAGTGGGGGTTTGTGCAGCCTTGCGTGTACTGACCAGTGTTGCAGCAATCGATGTGCTACCAAGTTCAGTAATGGCCATGGATATTGCGACAAGAGTGCCGGTCCTTGGCTGTGTCAATGCCAATACCCTTTCTAATTTTTTCCCTTTTCATTATTAATAAGGAAGGTCGCAAGTACATGGTAAACTTGGTGTGCAAAAACTTTTTCAAAGGAAAGTATAAATGCCTTAACTACTCGTGGTTTTTTGTCCCTTTACCCAAGCATGGCTCTAATTCCTTGGCGTAGCTCAACAAATGTACCGATAGTATTTTTAAAGATTGGATAAAATACCATGTACGAAGAGACTGGTTAAGTACCTTTTATACATGTGTTATCAATTAGAAAAGGAAAAAATCAATTGTGTAGTTAAAGGTTAAAATATAACAACTTACCTAAGTGGGTTGGCTCAGCTAGTAAGGTCGTTTGACTAGAAAAAAAGAAGCTAGTAAGGTTCGAACAATCTGCACACCATGCCTAGGTTTGAATCCCGCTGCTGGTAGTCCCCTTTAGTAGGTGGTTCGTAAAGTAACTAAAAAAATATAACAGCTCATGATTGGTGGAGGGTTTGTACATTCGAGGAATACCATAGTTTCTTACAAAATGAACATAAATCAGCATTTTCAAATAGATTTCGTTGTCCCTAATTTTATTCTGACCAAACGGAACCAAAGTGCTAATTTGCTAGTAAGGTTCAATGATACTTGAAATTTCTGTTGTGTTTAATGGAAGTCTTGCTCAGTGCTTAAAGTATAAAAACTCAAGATACAACGCTACTGATGGTGTAAAAAATCGATGGATTAATAAAATGGTGTGTAGTCGTTATAGGTGGTGTCACAATCTCTCTTTTCTATCGGCGGAGAAATGGACAGGTTTAGAGGTAATACCAAAGGTGGACCAATGATTCTCAATTAGTGTGGGTCCCCCCAAACCTTTATCTCGTGTGACGTTGGAAAATTTATTTAAATTCGATTAACCCTATCAGAATTCTTTATGAGGAGTCGCTACTAGCCTATTAACGTCAAGTAGAAACCAAGTGAGGTATCTGACTATACCTCACTTCCTACACAATAAGAGATCAAGGGTTGGGGACTTGACTTCACTAATTATCTAATTAGTACCCACTCGATATCTAAACTGGACCATTTATACACTCAAGTGTCTAGGCAGTCTTTTACCAATTATGAGCCCTAAGGTTGACGTTTGCTAAGTTTCCATGCACTACAAAAAAACATGTAATTTGTGATGAAAATTTGCGACGGAAATTTTTCGTCGCAAATTTACGATGGAATTAGCGACGGTTATTTTTTTCCGTCGCAAATTAGCGACGAAAATCTTCCATCGCAAATTTGCGACGGAATTTGCGACGGATAAAAACAACCGTTGCTAATTCCGTCGCAAATTTGCGACAGAACAAATGTTCGTCGCAAATTCCGTCGCAAATTTGCGACGAAAATACTTTCGTCACAACTTTGCGACGGAAAAAATAACCGTCGCAAAATCCGTCGCTCATTTGCGACGGAAAAGAAATCCATTGCAAATTTCGTCACAATTTTGCGACGAAAAAAAGTCCGTCGCTAATTCCGTAGGAAATTTGCGATGGAAGAAAGTCCATCGCAAACCAGTACTTTATGAGCCCGTGACATTCCAGTTCAATCAGAAAATTTTCGCTTTCTCTCGCTCTCTCTCGCTTTTTTCCCTCTTTCGTATGTATGAAATCAGCAAAATCCGCGGATGCACATATTAATCTCGGTGAAACTTTCGCACGGGTAAATATTGTAGCTAACTTCATGACTATTCATCGTTGGATTGTAATTTCTTTTTTTATATATATTTATGTTTGTTTTATTTCGTATTCTCCTGACCGGTTTAACGACCGGCAATCGGCGAGACCTTGCCGGCCTTTGAATGAGCCCGAACAGCCAGGCCGTTTTGCGATCGAAACTCAAGTTCCGTCGCAAATTTGCGACGTGAATTACTTTGCCGTCGCAATTTGCGATGGAATTTGTTTTGCTTCCGTTGCGAATTTGCGATGGAAGCAAGGTTCCATCGCAATTTGCGACGGAATAAGAAGTTCCGTTGCAAATTGCGACGGAATAAGAGTTCCGTCGCAAATTTGCGAAGGAATAAGTGTTCCGTCGCAAATTTGCGATGGAACCTTGCTTCCGTCGCAAATTTGCCTAACATGATTTCTGTTTCCGTCGAATATTAAAAATTATTAAAAAATAATTTTTAATTGATTATTTTTTGTTGGGTATGTCTCTAATTGAAGGTCTCACAATCCAAGTAGACGTTACAATTCTCATCAAATTGACTAGTTTCTCCTATCATTATTTCAGCCAAATATTTGGGTAAGTCTTCAGCACGTGGTATTATTTTCTATTTTGCAATTTCATATTAATTGTTGCGTGAATAACAAAATTATAATTTTCAAAATTGTATGATTTTAATTAACAACAATAGATATAATATTTTAAATATTTTACCAAATTTTTTTATTTCAATATAGACAAAATGCAAAGAGAAAGGGCTTGGATGTATAATATGAACTTACCTGGACGTCTAGGATTGACGGATGAGTTTCGTACTAGGTTGGAACTATTTTTAGACTTTGCTAGTAGTAAATATGAGTTCATGGATGGAAATAAGTTAAGGTGTCTGTGTAAAAAGTGCGGTAATGGTAAATTTTTTGTGTGTGATAATGTTAGAGAACACCTTACTAGATATGGGTTTACTCTGAACTATTTTAATTAGACTTCTCATGGTGAACCATTTATATCTGATGAAGGATATGGAAGAAGTGATCAATTTTCAGTTAAGGAAGAATGTGGCTATTATGAGCAATTGAACCGATACGAGAGGATGGTGATTGATGCAGCTAGTCAGAATTTTGTCATAGAATCGACTCATGCAAGTACTAGTTTTACTCTACATGTGAACAAGTGGGTACTAGTCAAGCTCCACAAATGGAAGATATAAGAGTAACGGGTTTTGATGAGAATGTCTATAATGAAACTTTTCAATGTAATCAGTTCTGGGATGTGTTGAAAGCAGCAGATGAACCTTTATGGGCAGGTTGTGAGAATCACACTAAGTTATCCGTGATAGCCAGACTGTTAAATATCAAGGCAGAGCATAATGTGTCTGCGGATTGCTTCAACTCTTTTGTTGAAGTAATGCGGGAATCATTGTTTCGTGATAACGTCATGCCAAGTGATTTTTATGATATGAAAAAGTTAGTAGATAACTTAGGCCTTCCGTTTGTAGCGATTGATGTATGTCGTAAAGGTTATATGTTATATTGGAGAGATGATGAAAATGCAGAATCGTGCAAATTCTGTAGCCAACCTAGGTACAAGATTAACAGGAGGCCGGGTCGTAATCAGAAGCGTAGACCATGCAAGCAAATGTTTTATCTGCCCTTAATCCCCAGATTGCAAAGGCTTTATGCATCTAAAGCCACTGCTGAACACATGACTTGGCATGCAAATCATGAAACAGAAGAGGGTCTAATGTGTCATCCTTCAGATGCGGAGGCATGGCAACATTTTGATAGAACATACCCTGAGTTTGCGATTGAGCCTCGGAACATCAGGTTAGGTCTTTGTGTCGATGGATTTGCTCCATTTGGTAAAACAGGGAAAAGTTATTCATGTTGGCCAGTTATATTAACGCCGTACAATCTTCTACCCGATATGTGCATGAAGACATCTTATATGTTTTTGACATTGATCGTGACAGGGTCGCAAAATCCGAAAAAGTTGATAGATATTTACATGCGATCATTGATTAAGGAGTTACAATGGCTATGGGTTGAAGGTGTCCCTACTTATGACGTTTCTACCAATCAAACATTTGTAATGAAGGCTGCTCTTCTTTGGACGATAAATGACTTTCCAACTTATGGAATGTTATCTGGATGGAGTACAGCTGGGATCTTAGGATATCCGATATGTTTGGAGAGATCAAAGTCATTTAGATTAAAATATAGAAAGAAGCCCAGCTATTTTGACTGTCACAGACAATTTTTACTGCCAAATCATCCTTTCAGAAGGAATAAAAAAGAGTTCATCAAGAATAAGGCTGAAAGAACGCGCCCACCTTTGAGGTTGACCGGCGATCAAATTTGGGAGCATATGCAGGGCTTTCCAACTGTTGTTGAGAACCTGCACGGCACGACTTATGCGTACGGAAGTACACATAAGTGGACAAAACGCAGTATATTTTGGGATCTATCATATTGGAAGGCCCATCTTATTCATCATAATCTTGACGTCATGCACATAGAAAAGACTGTTTTTGACAATGTCATAAACACTGTGATGGATGTCGCCGGAAAAACAAAAGACAACTTGAACGCAAGAAAAGATATGAGAGACATTTGTGATCGGCCAATGCTAGCTATGGATGCAAGCAGTAGGGGACCAAAACCGAAAGCAGTTTATACATTGGATAAGGAGCAGAGGCAAGTTATTTGTCAATGGTTAAAATCTATGCGATTTCCTGATGGATATGCTTCGAACCTCGGGAGATGTGTTGATTTGAATGAATGCAAGTTGACAGGTTTGAAGAGTCATAATTGTCACATCTTGATAGAAAGACTACTTCCAATAGCTTTGAAGGAAGTTCTACCGAACTTTGTATGGGGCGCCATTACAGAGTTAAGTAATTTCCTACATGATATTTGCTCGACAGTGTTAAAAGCATCGTACATGCAAAAACTAGAGAGAGATATTCCAATTATTCTTTGCAACTTAAAAAGGATATTTCCTCCGGCGTTTTTTGATTCGATGGAGCATCTTTTAGTTCACTTGCCTTATGAGGCCAAAGTTGCAGGTCCCGTCCAATATCGATGGATGTATCCATTTGAGAGGTAATATTTTTTTTTAAATACAGGTCAAATTACCTTATCATATAATATGTTCCGATAAGCTTCTTTCTATTTCAAGTAGATTCTTATATCATTTGAAGAAAAAAGTGAAGAATAAGGTACATGTTGAAGCTTCAATTTGTAATGCATATATCGTGGAAGAAGTAACAACATTTGCATTATATTATTTTGAGCCGCATGTTCAGTGCAAGAGGCGGAGAGCATGCAGAAATGATGAGGGCCCCATTGATCCCAAATGCACGGCATTCTCTATTTTCAATTATCTGGGTCGACCAAGCGACGCATGTCAGTTTCGTTACTTATCAGGCGAAGAATTTCATGCAGCCCATACTTATATTTTACTGAACTGCCCAGAAGTCGAGCCATACTTCAAGTAAGTGTAAATTTGCAAATATATAATTTCTGTGTCAAATATTTGCTAATACTTAAATGATTTTTAATATTAAGATATTCCAAACTTCAATGTTTGGACTACAACCAAATGAGTTTGACCGTTTGTGCAATGAACAATTTGCAGCATGGTTCAAGACATATGTAAGTTGCCTATCGACCAAAACCAAGTTATTAAAATTATATACATCATTTAGTGAAATATATATTATTCACTTTGCATGTGTAACCTTAGGTTCACAGTAATTGTGATGAACTTGGAGGGCAAGGATTGCTATATCATCTGTCATGGGGTCCACAGTTAAGAGTTCGAAGTTGGCCAGGATATTTTACAAATGGATATAATTTTCACACTCAAGAATATGGAATGGGAAAATCCACAATGAATAGTGGTGTGTCTGTTCGGTCATCCAATGGTGGGAGTTCAGAAGATGATTTTTATGGCTTGTTGGATGAAATCATAGAGATAGAGTACCCTGGACCATTAATGATACGGGTTGTGTTATTTAAGTGCACGTGGCTCGACCCCGTCAAAGGGATGAAGGTGCATACAAAGTTT
The DNA here is from genome assembly GCA_031216185.1 of Syzygium aqueum. NCBI lineage: Eukaryota > Viridiplantae > Streptophyta > Magnoliopsida > Myrtales > Myrtaceae > Syzygium > Syzygium aqueum. The sequence continues at coordinate 21,872,187 of CM062233.1, forward strand.
AATTTGGTCGAAATAAATCACAAGAAAAGGTATATGAAGTATGAACCATTTGTCTTAACACAACAAGCAATTCAAGTATGTTATGCATTATATCCTAGTTTGAAACGTGACAAAGCTGATTGGTGGGCTGTATGTAAAATCAAAGCACGGAGGAAAATCGAGGAACACTGGAAGGATAGAGCCTACCAACAAGAGGAAGTGCGTAACACTGTTGAAGTTGAGGATTATGACATACCAACTTTACGAGATCCGTCCGGAACAATGACAGATGTGGAACCAACTGAAATTTACGAATTAAATGTACCAGAATATTCCGAATCTGATTTGCAGACAGATGACGAAGACGAGGACAACGAAGACGAGGATGAAGATGAGGACGAAGACGAAGACGATGACAAAGACGAAGATTAACAATTTTGTCACAAAACACTACAGATGTGTAATTATCAATGCGACATGTGATATTTTGGTTGTTATCAGTATTGTTCTTGTTATTATTGTTAGGGCGGCACTATTTCCACTCCCATTTTGGCTAGGACACTCATTTTTTCAGTAAAATAACTGAAATACCCTCCTCTCTCTTCAATTAATTGTTTCTTTTTTTATCAAGCTAATAAAAAAAGCTGCCTTAATTTCTATCATTTCCCTTTTGAGTTTCACAAAACAAATGCTCCATTATACTCGACGAAATATCATCTTATCATGCATTATTTCACTTTACAAGGAGAAAGTTATTAAATTTATTTTTTTGTGTTATATTTTTAATCACAAAAGTTACATATATGAGTGCTTATAAGCACACAATTATTTACCTATTTTTAATCAAATAGTTTAAGACTATATTTCAAAGTTTAAGCTTAAAATTCAATCTAATTATCTAGCTAATTTTGATCAACAACGGAAAATAAAAATTGATCAAAATATGGAAAAATAAGCAAATGTTAAATATGTTTATGTTTAGATCATATTTGAATATTAAAAAAAAAATAAGCACAAAAAGGAAAAAAAAAGGGGACTTCTTATTGCTCTACTCCTCCCATGAAGAAAGTAAGTAATATTGATTGTAAATTCAATCTAATAGTAAGTGGATCAAAATTTTAAAATATGTTTATGTTTAAAACTTTCATTTATAATAAGCTGATGTTAGCTTAAAAGTAAAGAATGTGTAATAAGATTCTCAACCCCATCTTGAAATACAAATTAAAATGTTTAACTTTAAACACTCCACAAATTTATTACAGAAAACACCTACAAGGTCAAGATTTGCTAGATATATAAATTGAATTTTAATTTCCAACTTTGAAATAAAATGTCGCTCAAATTATTTGATAAAAAATAGGCAATTAATTATGTGTTCATATGCCTTGTAGCCATCATAAATGGAAATTTATAATAATCTATGTAGCTTTTCTAATTAAAATTATGAGATCATATATTAAAATTAAAAAACTTCTATGGGCAAAGTGATAGAAAAATGCAAGATAAGATGATATCTTGTTGAGAATAATTGAGTTTTTGTATTGTGAAACTAACAAAAGAAATGACAGAAATAAAGGCAATTTTGTCAGTTAGTCTAATAGAAAAAGAAACAATAAATTGAGGAGAGAGAGAGAGAAGGAGAAAGGATGGTATTTTTGTCGTTTAACTAAATAAAGGAGTGTTTTAGCCAAAATAAAAGTGGAAATAGCGCCCCCTTATTGTTATTGTACTTTTTTATTACTGATATTATCATGCTATTATTTTAATTGATTGTTCGATATTTTCTCGCTAAATGCTAACAAGTAAAATATTATTAAAGTGTCCTTAAGTTTTACGATGCCAACATTTTGGACTGAAAAAAAGACGTTGCAAATTGAGGATCCAAATAAATGAGATGCAAAATTTTGGACCGAAAGAAAGACGTACAAAAAGTACAAATTTGCGACGGACCCAAAATTGTCCGTCGCAAATTTACAACGGACACAATAATGTCCGTCGCAAATTTGCGAGAGAATTTAACCTGCTCGAAATTTGCGACCGACAGTTTGATTCCATCGCAAATTTGCGACGGACACAAAGTATCCATCGCAAATTTTCGGGGGAATTTTCACGCGTTCCACATTTGCGACGGATACAAAATTATCCGTTGCAAATTTACGACGGACGCCTTAATGTCCGTCGCAAATTTCCGACTGACGCCTTAATGTCCGTCGCAAATTTGCGACGGACTCAAAATTATCCATTGCAAATTTGCGAGAGATTTTACCCACGCGAAATTTGTGACGGACAGTTTGATTCCGTCGCAAATTTGCGACGGACACAAGGTATCCGTCCAAAATTTTCGAGGGAATTTTAATGCGTTCGAAATTTGTGACGGAAAATATTGTGTCCGTCGCAAATTAGATTTCGTAGCAAATTTGCGACGGAAGCGTGTATTCCGTCGCAAATTTTGCGAGGGATTTTTTTAACGTTTGAAAATTTGCAACGGACTATTTAATCTGTCGCAAATTAGCGACGGATTTTTTTTTCCGTCGGTAAATTTTTGTCGGTAGAAAATTTGCAATGGATATGTAAATTCCGTCATAAATTTGCGACGGACACTTTTTGTTCTGTCGCAAATTTGCGACGGACTTGTAAATTTCCATCGTAAATTTGCGACGGACTTACATAATCTGTCGCAAATTTGCATATTTTTTCCGCCCCACCCCCCCGATCTAGATCTGGACAATCCATCGCCGTCGCCGTCGCTGCCAGTCGCAGCCGCCCCGCCCTCGCCCGCTCGTTGCTGGTTGGCCCACAGGCCCCCCCGCCCGTCACCGGTCATCGCCCGGCTGCCTGTAGCCCCCCCGCCCGTCGCCCACCCCCACCGCCGTCGCGCCGTAGCCCCCGCCCGTCGCCCGTGCCCGCGCCCCCGCTAGTCGAGCTCTCGCCCCCCCATCGCGCCCTCGCCCCCGCCCGTGGCCCGCCCGCCCCGCCGTCGCGCTCTCACCCTCGTCTGTCGCTCGCCCCCTAGCTGGTCGCGCCCTTACCCCCGCCCATCTACCGCGCCCCCGCACCGCCTGGCCGCCCTCGCCCACCCGCCCGCCAATAGCCGCCCCCCGCCATTGCCGTCGCCGTCGCCCTGCCGCCCGCCGAAGCAAACCCCCGCACGTTGCGGCCCTCGCCGGACTATAGCCACCGTCGCCGCCGCCCGCCCGCCGTTGCCCAGTCACCTCCTAGCCGCCTCCCAGCCGCCGACCGAAGTTGTCGCCGCCGCCCGACGCCGTCTCCGCCGAGCCCCCGCCCGACGCCGTCGCCGCCAATAGACACCGTCGCCACCGAGCTTCGCTATCGTTCGCCCGGCCGTGGACGAGCACCTGGCCGACTAGCCACTATTTGGGCCCACGCCCGCGCCGGGTCTGCCACTGTCCGATCGGCTGGTTTTAGTTGCCCGTCACTAAGTAACTCCCTAAACCCTAGTTAATATAATTAGGTAATTAGTCGAACTTGTTTAGGGATTATTTAGTGTCAGATTAGTTGGCTAAGTTACAGGTCGATTTGACGATTGCATGTCACTTTGATTGATAGTCAACTGGTTAATTAGTATATTATGTGGATGATGAAGCGTTAAATGACGATCAGATGATTAATTAAGCGTTGTCACAGAAAACGCTTGGAAATTTAACAATTCTATAACAATTTAATAAAAAAATACGGAAAATTTAAAAAACGGTTTATTTTGGCAACAAAATTCAAATATGTGGTAAAAGTTGTTTAAAATTTTAAAAATATAAAATTTCATAATATCACAAAATGGCAAAAATTAACTATGGTCACCCATTTTGAGTGAAATTTATAGTTGTTAACGTTTCGGGAAAAAAAATATAAAAAAGTCAAAAATTTCATAATCTTATAAAATGGATTACAATAAATATGGCCATCCATTGTGCAAGAATTTTTTTTTTGGGTGAAACAAATAATTACAAAAATTTAAATAAAGTATGCATCAGTTGAAAACTGGACAGAATTGCGTAGAAAACATGTGGCCATCCTGATGAACAGTTAAATTTAAATATTTTATAGGTGGCCGATACAAAATTAGAATTTAAAAATTTTCATAACTTCACGAAATGGCTTATAAATACCTATGGCCACCCACTTTTTGTTATATTTAATTTTTTTAACGTGGCCTCAAAATTATTAAAATAAAGAAGGACAAAAGAAAATTTTGAAAATTTACCTAATAGCTTAGACTACCTGTGGCCACCCAATTTTAGTGTGGAAAAATTATTTTATTTCACTGAAAATATTTTATAAAAAAATAATTAAAAAATTGTAAAATTTTTTAAATTTCAAAGGTTTACAAAATGTCTTAGAATATCGGTGGCCATCAACTTTTAGTGAAATTTTATTTTTTTAAAGTCCCAAAACAAATTTAACAATAATAACAATTTTTCTCTTACAAAACTTTACACAATGACTTAGAATACCTGTGGCCACCCACTTTCAGTGACATTTAAATTTGTCTACGTGGTCAATAAAAATATAATTATCTGAATGCGATTCATGTATTGATGTTTGATACCTACGGTCACACATATCGTGCTCATATATTGATGTTTCATATCAAAATGAATGTCATTCATAGTATATTTGTTCGTAGGAAATAGCATGTCATAAACACTCGATGTGGGCGGACACAAAGGAAACATTTTGTCAGTCTTTCTATCAAAATGGTGTGTTTCGTCATGTACATCATTATGTGTCCGTAATACGTGTCAATAGTTCTTTACATATTTGCTAACCTTCCTACTTGTCAGTATAAACGTGGAGGTCACATGCATAGAAGACAAGCCTCTTCATTGTCCTCGTCCCCGTCCCTTTCCTCTTCCCCTGTCTCGTCATCTAACCCTGAACCACAATATGGTCCATCACAATATGGACACGTTGGCCCTTCCTCTCACACTTAACAACATGTTATGGGACTTGGCCATATGCCAACTGAATTTCCTCCAGTTCAATCTCCTTTAGCTCCCTCTGCTTCTGGTCCACTGCATTATTCGGCGGAACAATCGAATATTGACGGAAACACAAGTGAAGAAGATAACCGATTCTTCATATGCACATTTGGAGATTCGTAAGTACTTCATTTTTATTTTAGTATATGTAATATTTAGGGCTTTACATATTGATGTTAACTGAATTGTTGATGTTGCACAAGATCCGTATGATTGCAGATTCACGGATGCTTCGTCTGTTGTGAGGGAATTGAACAAAATAGTAAGAAACTTTTGGATGGGAGAGTTTATTACTTGCAGAAGTGTTCCACAAGAAGTGAAAGAAATATGGTGGAATGAGTTCAAGGTAAGTTTTACGGATTTTATTTTCTCAACAACTAAGTTTGGTGACGTATATTGATGTCAAGAATGATATAAAGGGACAAGAACAACTCTGTAGTTTTCGATACCTAAAGAACCAGATATTTTCCCCGAGATTAATTTTATAAAATCTGTCTATATTTGTCTGGTGCATGATTATGGATATGTGATTATCATAATAACTTTCAATTTGTGTTTTTATTCATTACAGCGGAAGTTCAAGTGGGAGGAAGCGGAAGACAACGAAGTGCGAAGAATTTTCGATAAGAAAATAAGTGATTTTATGCGAAATGTGATGAATAGAGCGAAGGGCAAGCAAGCGAAGCCGTCTTTCGTTACAGCTGACAATTGGGCGGCAATTAACAGATTTTGCGATGGAATTTGCGACGAAATTTGCGACAGATATAGTTCGTCGCAAATTGGCGACGAATTATGCGACGGATAGAGTTCGTCACAAATTTGCAACGAATTTTACAACGACTTTTGTGACGGATAGAGTTCATCGCAAATTTGTGACTAATTTTGCGACGGATATAGGTCGTCGCAAATTTGCGACGAATTTTGCAATGACTTTTGCGACGAATTTTGTGACGGATAAAGTTCGTCGCAAATTTGTGACGAATTATTTGCCACTAATTTTGTGACGGAAAAAAATCCATCGCAAATTTGCGACGGATTTTGCGACGAAATTGTAAAATTTCCGTCGCAAATTCGATTTGCGACGGATTTTTCCACATTTTCCGTCGTAAATTTCGTCGCTAATACTATGTTTTTTTTGTAGTGATGTAGTGTTTTTGTGTTTATTATGATCTAAGATTTGTCCTAACCAGGCTAAAAAGAAAAAGAACAATCGATGTATTGAAAGTGCTTGCTCAAGTAAAAATTGAAATAGAATTGCACAAATAACGACCTAACATTTGTCTCTAAGAACATACAAAACCCTATAATAAAGCCTTTATGAGCTTGTTCAATTTCGAGTCCGGTTTCTTGTCCAAAGTCTTCACATGTTTTATTTCTTCCCCTTCTTCACCGAGACCTTCACCGAGAGTAATATCTCTTCAATGCTCGTCGGGACTTCATTTCTATTCATCGGAATAACGCCACTAACACTTCCAACACCGCTGGTGACAACCACTTTTAATCTTCTAAACCTATTGCTGGCTATCTACTCCGATCGTTGATCTCACTCATCACCGGACCATTGCTTGCAATAACCTCCATCATCGAACCACTAGTTATGGATACAAGAGAAACAAGCATAAAAAAAACTAACGTAAAATGAATCTGGTGATGTAAAGCATCCGACTTAACTTCATCGACAAATTCAACATCATCAATGTTCATTCAAGCTAAGATGGAATTCGGTCATAACTTACTTCGGTGGATCAATGACAAGGAGACTATCAACCAGGTAACCAACTATTAAGCTGTTGATTCTTCCATTGTCCTTCAAATCTATTGTTTCACCAAGAATAGTTGTTGATTTCAATGTGGATTGACAACATATCGATGGAAGGTTGTTATGAGAGATTTCCTATGACATTTGCTGATTTATTGGGGCGGTTATCCTCTAGTCAAAGATGGTGGACGAATTTTGGCAGATAAACCGAATGACTAGAGAGTCAAAATTTCAAGTCTCAATGTCTTTATTGCACTTCGTAGTTCTTTTGTGTCATCAACACATTTTCTAAGTTTCTAGGTCTTTATGAGTCTTAATTGTTATGTGAGTTTCAAAAAACAAAGTCCTAAGTTCCTAGGTATTTGTCACATCCTCACCTCGGGGTTATTAATGCGACGTTCCAAGTGTGTCACCGTCACGTTTCTTTTATCTTTTCATTAAGAGCATGCGCAAGCATACAACAACAAGCAGTTACGAAAAACAACTTTACAATACACTACTTCTTATATTATATTAGTGTATTTTACAAGTCCCTTTTCTACCGGTCTTTTTCCCTTTTCAACACACTATACGTATCCACGTAGGCTGGGGTAAATTCCTATCTCTTCTAGCATGACTATAGCTCCCAAAATTGGTGTGAGACTTCCATGCTTACAAATCTGAAAAACAACGGAGTGAGTCAAAGACTCAATAAGTAAAACTCACTAAACTCCGGATAGGAGGATGCCTCGCCATTGAACAAAGCACATGTCATAACCGCATCAATTTATAGCATATCAATAGCAAAGATGCTTTATACACACTCATTTTTGTACATAAGATGATCTTAACTTGCCTTTCTACTCATGCAACAACATCTCAACCAAAAACATGCGCACGAGAGAATGTTTGTCTCAACTGTTGATACGGTTGTTCCCAAAACTCTCTGAGCAACATCCTCTAATCCAAGGATGACGACTTTTCATCTGAACTTAATCAGTCAACGTCCCCTATTAAGGGCGATGACTATTCATCCGAATTTAATCGGACAATGTCCCCTAATCAAAGGCGACGACTGTATTTTCCCTCATGCGACCATGCCAATAAGTATCATAACAACTTGAGTACTTCACGTGAAGTGTGTATCATGCCATGTTGCCTCTAAAGTCCTAAGTCATGCTAGGCACGAAACCAAGCTTATGGCATGAACCAACCGGTTATGGCACCGACTTACACCAAGCAAGGCTTGGATTGGTATGCCTCAATACCAACCCTCTAAGCAAGGCTCGTTCCAACACGCCTCGATGCCGATCCGAATCAAGCGAGACTTGTTCATGGCCTGGGCGTGCTCCTTCACATGATGCCAAACACACGAGCAAACCTTACAAATGCAAATGCAAGCATGGCAAGCTATATCAAGTATTCACAAACCACGAAATTCATGCAAGCACCACAAGTACATGACTCGCCCAACAACGTAACACGATACCCTAGCCAAGGTTTAGTAAGTCTACTTACAATCCTCCAAGGTTGTGGTCGAGTGTGGCCTAGAGGCGAATCGAGCGACACTGTACGACAAAGGCACGGGTGTGGGCAAGGGTATGGCCGAGAGAAGAGAGGGCGGCCTAGAAAGTGAGTGACGTGAGGGAGAGAGAAAGAGGGAAATGAATGGTGAAAGTTAGAAATGAATGGTTGGTGCCTCTATTTATAGGCAAATCTCTCATCATTACCTTTCCATTAGACCAATAGAAATCCTTAAAGTGACAAGCTTATCTTGGTGAATTGACTAGCCTAAAAAGAAGAGGTGGCAAGCCTAAGCCTTGGGTGGATATTTGCCTTCTTTACATTGGGCCACCTAATCATCCTAGCATTAATGGAGTGTAATGATGTATAAGACACCTAAGCTAGGTGATTCACCATTCTTCATTTAATGTCTAGATTTGATGTAATCATGGACTTTGGATTTGATCTTATCCCTTACTTGCTCACCAAGACAAGTCCTCTTCTTCTAGAGTATTTTTTTTTTTGGTAAGGATAAGAGTATGTATTACTTTTCAAAACACCTTGTACAGACAAAAGCCAAAGACACCCGACGAACCAACAAGGACATGGAAAGTTCAAATGGAGTCAAGGGTGGTTGAACAAGACCTATACAATAAGCCAAAAGAGGCCAATCAAAATCAAGAAGAACAACAACTAAGGGAGGGCTGGACTGGCTTCAAATATCGAAGGAGAGAGTCCCCACTTCCTTTGTATTTTCTGGTTTAAAGGAGTGTCGGCAATTGTTTCCATGGATGACGCTTTGTCCTTCATCGCCTTGATGAGGTGTTTGCGCATACTCGGAATGCAAACATTCTTGTTCCTGAAGATAGAGTTATTCCTTTCGGTCCAAATGATATAACATAAAGCACCGAAGACAAATCTGGATAGGCGATGAGCAAAGGAAGTACCACCGCAGGTTTTCATTATCCAGGCGATATGGTCGTGCTAGGGTCTATTGCGCCACGGAAGGTTGCATTTCGTAGCCTAGCAGGAGGCCAGTCTGCTCGTGGACGGGCAAGCAAAGAAAAGATGGTTGATTGAGTCTGGGACCAATCCACAGAAAGCACATAAAGCTGTATTAATTCTTCGATTTTGTAGGAGTAGAGTCTGGGAAGGCAGTCGGGTAAGAGAGACTATCCATAAGAGGAAGCCATGACGAGGGGTGATGTGCTTATCCCACACAAAGGAGTGCCAGGGGGTAGGTTGTCCTGTTACTCGAATATGGTTCCAGGCATGCGCAACTGAAAAAAGGAGCAGACGGGAAGGGAGCCCATATAAGTTCATCTGGGAGATCGTCCATAAACACGGGAGGAGGCTCGGGCCAGCTTAAGATGGAGTCAAGAGTAGTTGATGTTTGCCATGTTCCATCATAAAACTCTCGAACCGAGATCCTCCTAGGGATCCTGGATTGATATATATCCACATTGGTGAATAGCCGGAATAGAAGGCCTTGATTGTGCCACCAATCAAACCAAAAGGAGATGGTGTGGCCATTACCAATTTTCCATCGAAATAAAGTTTGAGCAGATGTGCGCATATCCAATACTTTCTTCCATGTCCAAGAGCAAAAAGTAGGTTTTAAAACAATCCAGAAGTTTGTTTTGTTTAAAAAGGTTGTATGTATCCATTTACACCACATAGATTCCTTGTCGGAGAAGAGAGGCCAAATGTGTTTTAGTGTCATTGCTCTATTGTACTCAAAGAGATGGCGAAGTCCAAGGCCTCCTTCCTCCTTGGGCAGACATATCGTATTCCAGGCCACCTTAGCTCCTCCCGTGCCTAGGTCAGGGCCTTTCCATAAGAATTGCCTCAATATAGTCTCAATGCTGTATAATACTGATTTTGGCAGATAAAAAATAGAGGCCCAATATACTTGAATGGAGTATAACACCGATTTGATGAGCTGAAGGTGTCCCGCAAAGGAAAGGAATCATTTTCCAAGAGGACTAGGCCAAAGGAAATGTTAACTTGATCGAGAATAAGTTCCTTGTGTCCACCCACAATTGACCATGCCTACTAAACCGAGGTTCGTAGCTGAGTCACCATCGAAAGTGGAGGGTTGTGGCTAAACTTATTTTGAATGACTAGGTTGGTGGCTTGTGGTATGGGCATAATGGCCGGCACTGACCGGATGCATGGCTTGGCAAACTAGGCATACGACCTGTGCATGGCTTGGCGCAAGGCCTGTTTGCTTGGTTCTTGACCTGGACGGATGCGGGGCAGGGTGCAGGACCAGGCCAATGGTCAAATAGATTGGGTGCATGACCCGTGAAGACCGAGTGCATGGCAAGTGCACGACTCGACTCGTGGCCCATCCACAGCATCCACGGGTCGAACGGGCACATGGCCGGTACTTGGGCTGGCTTTTGGCCTTACGCAAGAATCCAAGTTAGGCACATGACTGGCTCATGGCCTGGCACAGGGCTTAGGCACATGACCCATTCGATGAAGTCGTTGAATCAATCCGCGATCAATCCATGACCAGTTTGTGATCCATCCAAGTTTTCCACGGTCAATCCATGATCGGACATGACCAAGCATACTTAGTCCGTGGACGAACCTCGATTGTCATGTAGTTGTGTGGGACTGATCGTTCTGTGACCAACACACAGTTACACGGATCAATCCATGGTCGTCTGCTGTCGATACATGATTGTGCGGAACCACTCGCGATCGGAATAAGATTGTGTGGAATTCATCCATTTTTGCCCATCGATTTATGGTGGTACAAGACCGTTGTACGACCAACCCTTATGGTCGAGAAGCCGATCCATGGCCGAATAGCTCGGGTCACTTGTATGGTCATTTGATTGATTCACTACCGATCCTTTGATCATTCCAAGGTTGATCTTTCGATTAGACCATGGCTGATCCCTTGGTTACCCTTCCGATCTCGTTGATCGATCAATGACTTATCCTAAGATTGATCCATAGCTGATTTCTCCCACAATTTGCACGCTAGTTCTATAGCCATTCTGTATAGCCAAAATCGTGGATGTCACAATATTTAATTACTTTCTAGTTCCCAATGTTGAGAAAACGCTCTTAATAGATTTTGAAGCTGACAAAACTATTCATGTATGTCTTGTAAATCTGATAAATGTTTTGAAGTATTTTGATTCATGAAGTTATTCTTGGAAGAGAAGCATATGACAATCTTGATCTTGTTCTAACTCGGATAACTTTTTATGTTTACATCTTGACACAAGTTTAGAATGTAACACAGGTTCAGAAGGTAAGTCCAAAACATGACATAAGTTCAGAACGTAAATAAGTGCTACTGTTCTGCTTGGATTTCACATTTAGAATGATTCGATTGACTCAATCTTAAATATTGTTTTGCAAACCAACATTGTAATGCAGAACATCATAATTGATTGGCAAATCAATCTCAAGACAAGTTTCTTTCTAAACGGAGAAGCTCTACTTATGAAATCCAAGATTTTGGTTATATGGGTGACCATAATCAATGGAGATTCAGATTTTGTCACTCAATGACTACTTAATCTTCTTAATAGAGATCTGTCCAATGGGTAGATGGGAAGACGATCCTCTAGAGACTGTCCAACAACTATATTGGAAGTGGAGGAGTATAAAATGAAACCAAGGTGTCGAGGAGTAGAAGTAAGAGACAAAGTCCAAAATCTAGAATTCAAAAGTCTGAGCATACTTCAAATATATGTACTTGTCTTCTGTGTGTCAAATTTGTGATATTGAGAGAAGTACTGAAAGAGTGATTGAGTGAGATGGTGAGATTAATGACACACTGAGTGTTATCATTTGAAATTGTAATTTCTTATTAATCATCTAGTGGTACCTAGCTAGTAGTGTAACGCCCCCGACCTCGGGGTCATAAACGTGATGTCTCGTTCATTATTATCTTTCTTTAAACACAAGCGGAAGCATATCTCGGGACAATCACATGAAAAACAACAGCTGGATTAAGACAAACAGCATCATGAGCAAACATTGTATTTACAAGACACGCAAACATATTTTACAAGCTAATTTATTCGATTCAACCCATTTACACATTTTGTTATGGCTTGGGTGTCCTAAGCCCACTACTATGGATTCACAGCTCCTAGCTTTCCTCGAACTCCAACATGGATCAAACTCCCCCTGCCGCAGCCGTCCGTTCGACCATCCTATGGACTTGAGAGAGAAAAACGGGGGGTGAATCGGGGAGACTCAGTAAGTGAAAATACTAATATCAAGCGAGGATATATCAATCGCCGTTAACATAAGTCGGCCCTTACCGCACCTGCATCGATGGCAGATCAATAGCAAAGTTCAAACAAGAGAATATCACGCACAGCTATAACATGTGCACTTTACCAGCCAACTCTCGGTTACCAGCCAAGGCTCGGTTCTATCTCATGTATACTTTACCAATCAAGGCTCGGTTCTATCTCAAAACAACATCAAACATGAAACACGATCAAACCGAGGAAATGAACTAACTACGACCAATCAAATGACCAAGAAACGGTTCAAGCAAACCACGTCACAATGCATCTCAACATCCTTTCCCGATATTAAGAAATTCACTTACACAACAATTAAACAAGAAATAGAGAAAACGAGGCATGTGAAAGACACGCGAGTCTCGGCAACTCTCGGGCGATTCACGAACACTCGAGCCTTGAACACTCGGACCTCGGACGTGGATTCCTCGCTCGATCAAACCACAAGAGAGACACGGGCTAATTGGTAAGCTCTCTCTCTCTCTCTTTCTCTCTCTCTCTCTTGGCTTCTCTTTCTCTCTCCCCTTAGCCGAATGGTCTTCTTTCTATTTATAGAGAGACAAAACTTGGGGCCAAAGCTTGGATGAGGTAAGCGCACGTGTCATCGGGTGCAATGAGGTAAGCGATGACCTCATTAGGTCATGATGACGGTGCCTCCAAAGTCTTCGTTCATTAATTGTAAAACATTATGAAGGACACCAAAGTCCAAGCAATCAATACAAGCCATTAATTAGGCTTCTTGAACAAGCTTCATTCTTGGCCATTCATTTTTCAACTTAGGCTTCAAGTTTTGACTTTTCTAGAATCATCCTAGTCAAAACTTGCTCCCCAAGTTTGACTTTCTCTAGAATTCTCTAATTCTAAGCTTAATTCTCTTTTTCGGTTTCCCCCTGACCCGACCTCCAATCAAAGCATAAAATATCTCATTTGAAAGCTCAGAACGTGTAATTTAAATTACTAGAAGATATCAAGTCCAAATTCCAATGTTCTCATATAGAAAATGCTAAATCTTTGAAATCTGACAAAACTAGATAGTTTTGCACTGTTCACGAAATCGGACTTGAAAATATAGTAAATGGACTCCGAAAATTCTCAAATTTGAATATGTCATAAACAAGACCTTAAAAAACATTTCTCATGAGGAACACAAATTCGGAATCCCTCCGTAAACACCATTTTTAGTAGCTCAAAAACAGACCAAAAACAGTTCACTGGAACAGCATTCTTGTTTCTCAAATTAAGCTCTGTCCAGAATCCAAATCATCTTGGAAAATTCCCAAATTTGTGTACATTATAGAAAAGGACGTTCTCAACAACTTTTGTGAAGGAAACTTTTCCAAAATCGGCCCAGAAAAGCTTGTAGAAAATAACTACGGTGTGAACATTACCGAAATACCCAATTTGGGCAGTTTCACATGGTCCGAAAATCAGGCCATCGTACCACTCATATCAACTCCAACAATTCTGAAATTAAAGTATGTAAAACTTCAAGATGTTTGAAACAACTTTCAAGAAGAAAGTACTTGGAAATTCGGACCACAAAATTCTCCCCCAAAAATAAAAATACGAAGGGGTACAAAAGATCCAAAACTGGGTTTTCCAAAACAAGAGAAAACAATTTAGTTTTGATTGGAAAACCACCAAACTTAATCCATAATCATTTCCCAGGGATTGAAATTGAGGATATCACAATTACCTGCTACTTCCCAGGCCCTAAAAATCGGGATGTAACAAGTAGGCTGTCAGCGTGGGAGAATGGATGTAAGCTTAATCTAAGTCGAACCACTATATGTCATGTGTGTAAATTCTCTTATTCCTAAAACTCCTTCTGCTTATTACATTCTATTGCACACTTGCTTCTAAAAATTGTTTAGAATATGAAGTTTGCAGTCTAAGTCGAGACTTAGTTCTTGACATTTTCTATTCCGCTTTAAATTTGTTACGAATTGTTTAAATTACCTGTAACCCCCTTCAGGTGATCCTTGCTAGCCACCTCACCCGAGTCCTTCAATGTTTGAGCAGTTCCTATGTTTCTCTAATGGTTATCTATTTCCTAAGTCTTAGCCCCTCTATATACTGAGGAGTGTTCTTAGTTGTAACACAGACCAGTTGAATGAATGAGAATTCCTCTTCGTGAATTGAGTTAATTATCCAATTTTTTATCCAAGTTTCTTGGTGGTGAATCAAATGGTTCTTCATGCTTGATCGGTGGAGCAATCCTTTTATGCCTTGGTGTGAGCTACCATTTATCTTGATTCTGTATCCTTGGCTGGTGGCTTTCGCCTTTATGGTTTTACGGTGAATCATTCATATCTTTTGTTCTTTATACACTTCAATCCGTTCTCAATTATACACCCGTCTATACACTTCACCATGAAAATCTCCCATTGCCAGAATCACTCGTCCACGCACGCATCATGTTAGTATTAGAGAACTTGTTTGAGTGATTCCTTCTATTCTACTCATACTTAACATGGATGAACCAATTCCAAGAGGTTTAACTTTAGAGCAAGCATACAACGAAAGGCAAGACCATGCTATTCAGAATCTCCATCAACAAATAGAGCAAGTCTTTAACCTCCCAGAGATTTGGCGAGGCAAGGACAACCGACATGACATCCTAATGATCGATATCGATATGATTGTTGACACTTAAATTTTAACTATCCATTTAGGGTGATAAATTGTAAAGAAAATTAGGGGTTAAATTTTAACCCCCTAATAAAAAATGATTCTCATTAAATTGCACAGCATGTAGACACTCGGCGCATTTGCATTAATAGAATTTAGTAGAAGATATTTTCCTTTTATTTTATTTTTAAAAAATCATTATAAAAATTTAAAAAAAAGAAAAAAGAAAAGAAAAGAAAGAAGACAAAAGGGGAGCTCTTCCCCGTGGATACGTATGCTCACCCTCTCTAGTCTCCATGCACACTTTCACAAAAGAAGCAAAAGGAAGAAAGGACCCAAGAAATGGGATTCGCACGTTTTCATGAAGAAGCAAAAAGAAAGCAAAATAGGAAAAATAAGAAAGCAAATGGAGAAAAGCTTTCCTGCCCTAAGGCTTTAAATGGTGGGTTGTGCCGTCCATGTTTTAGAGGAGGGGGCTCTTTTGATTTGGCGAAGGGGGACGTTTAGAAGGGGGGCTCCGAGATCAGATTTTTTTGGTCGGAGACACACAGCTTTCAGTTTTCTTTTCATTCCTTCTTAAGACGGTTCACCCACTCCTTCGTCTTGCTTGGCCGACCATCTTCTTCACCAGCCACCACAGCCGCATGCCCCCTATCTCTCTCTCGTAGTGAAGAACGTGCTCTAGCATGTCCCTCTCGACCATTGATTCTCGGCCGGTTCTTGGCCTCTCACCAATACCCACTTGCCCGACCACTGCTGCGACCATGACCCCCAGCCTCTCCCCGATTTAGTGGTGGTGGCCATTTCTTCAACTGACCACTGGAGATTCCATCGCCGTCGCTCCATCGCTCGGCTCAGCCTTCCCAAAGAGGTCCCTATTTCCCTCGCCTCACGTTAGTCCCTAGTGACAGCTCCTACTTGTGACACTTTCCAACGTCCTCTCGCACCGATCCGTCAAGCGGTCGTATTCCGTAGCCGTCCATTGTTGACACCTAAATTTCGGCGCATCATTTAGTGTTAAATTGCATAAAAAATTAGGGATTAAATTTTAACCCCTAAACAAAAATATTAAAATTGCATAACATATAGTTTAGGTTCACGTTAGTTTAATTGCATTTTTTGCATCGGATTGGCGACGGCGAATGAGCTTAAAATTCATCGAACAAAACTCGGCTCGCTCGGAATGCAAGGGCCGGGAATTTCAAGTCAAACGGGCTCGGTCGTTTTAATTCGGGTTTAATTTGATATGTTGAGTTTAATTAATCAAAAGCCCAAGTTAATTTAGCCTATTAAACCTAAGCCCAAGCCTAAGCCCATTAAGACATAAAGTCCATCTAAATTGACCTAGATTAGTGCTATATAAAGATAATATTAGGTCAGAAACGAAGGGGGTCATAGAATTTCAGATCAGAAATTTTAGAGTGAAAGAGAGAGAGAGGAGTGGTCGGCGAAGAGCACGCCACGGCCGCCGCGTGCTGTCCCTCCGCCGTGCCCCCTCGTCGTGCGCCGATGCCCATGTGATGTTCTTCATCAACCCGAGACCTTCACGAAACCAGCTTCCACGTTCTTCTTCACGTTGACGCTTCCACAACCATGAAGAGTGACCCACGTTCTGCCTCAGCCACGCCTACCGAAGCGTCGAAGTGAAGCGGCCCAGCCACGTTTTCTTCAGTCAACAAAGAAGCCCGACGAACGTCCCTTTTGCTCCACGTCCTTCTCCAATTTCCCCAGTCAACAAAGGAGTTGTTCTGCCTAGTCAACCAAGAAGTTGCAGCTGCTGCTCCTTCACGTCCTTCCGCGAGCCCATGCATGTTCTCCCCATGCAGGAGACTTCTTTGATTCGTTGACCCATGCGATAGAAGCCAAGAACAGAAGACGCCCGCGAAGATTGCTTCACTCAGTGTTGCAGCAAGACCGCTTGAAGAAGTCCACAACTTCAGCAGCGTTGAAGAAAAAAATCAAAAGGGGAAGACGTCCGTGAAGGTCCCTTCGTCCAGTCCGCTGCAACGTCGTTCATCGCCGTGCTGGAGTCCCGCCAAGCGTCGGAAGAACCCCCTTTCGCCGTGAACCCCACCGGTGCCGTGCTTCGTCGGTGTTGCCGTTCTTCGACGCCGTCGTGTTCGATTCCGATTCGCAAGCCCAAGCTCGATCCCGATCCGCAAGCCCAAGCTCGATCTCGATCCGCAAGCCCGAGCTCAATCCCAGTTCGAATTTGGTAATTATCTAAATTAGGTAAGATGATTATCCCGTAAATTTTCAGAATATTCTAATTTCCCGATTTGAATGTTTTGGAATATTGCATGTATATCCGGTAGATGTCTTGAGTAATATTCAATATCCGCAATATTTTCTGAATATTCAAATTAGGAAAATTTCCTAATTTAGCAACGTATCTGGACGACTATCCGACTTTGACCCTAAAGTCTGATATGCGGCGATACGGAAAATCACTATCCTATTCATAACCACTTGAATACGATAATGATTTTGATTAGCTTTCCAAATTCAAATGATCAATTATCCGTTAATATCTATAACCCTTTAGATATGACCGATAATTTGATTTTTGTGCCTAATCCGAGTTTGAAACGAATTTGGCGGATCGCGTGGTTGATTTGAATTGATTGCTATCCTTATTTGTTTAAATTTCTTTCCTTTTCAAATAAATGAAAACCCAAAAAAAAATTTTCTGTTTTGAGATTTAAATTAGAATTTTTGCATGTCTAGGGTTTTTGAATATATCCCGAAAGATAAGATAAATATCTAATTTAAATTAGGACTTCACGTGGCAAGTTTCCTAATTTAAATTAGGTATTATTTCAAATTCTAACGGATTATTCACGTTATTTTATAATTCCGAATTTTAATAAAAAATCCCAAAAAAAGAAATCATTCTAGGGTAGGTTAAGTCATCATAGATTGCATGTTAACTTAGGTATTTTTGAATTTCGAATTTTAAACAGAAAATACCAAAAAAAATAGAAGTCATTAGGTTGCATGTCAATTTAGACATTTTCATTAATTCCGAATTTCATTTAATTCCGAATTTCCTTAAAAGAAAAATACCCAAAAAATACATCATTACACGTCATTAGAATTAGGTCACGTCGTCACGTATCATATAGTTTGCATGCTAGGTTGCATTAATTCGCATGTCATATATTTGCACGTCATTGCATATAGTTTAGATTTCATTTAAATAAAAATGAAAATAAAAAAAAAGAAATTGAGTGAATGTTTTGTTAATTAGAAATCATATTAGGATTGTCTGTATGATTTTTCGCTAATAATGCAGATGCTTGCTGGATTCGAGGTAAGTTGTTCTCCTAAGCTTGCAATTTATTTATTGCTTTGATTTATGGGTGTTAAATTGGTGGTTTGCGCACCCGCATGAACACCTCACATGTTAGAAATTAAGTTAAAATGAATCCGAACTGCCTGCCAAAATATTTTTGAAATGAAAAGGTACCGAAAGTGCATTAGACTAGATCTAGCGTAATCAAGTCCCCGGGCTTAGAATCTCTGGTTCGTAGGAATAAAACATATCTCCCTATGTTTTATTTAGGTTTCTAATCAGCCTACCATAAATTGATTAGTGGCGACTCCAAGCATGAAAACGATTGCATGTTAAGAACTTAAACCCTAAGTTGCGAATTGGTAGGGCTTGGGAGGGCCCGAGTTAAGATTATTCTTAATAAGCCATTAGCCCGAAAGAAAAATGACACAATTTTTTAGGGTCGCGACAGCTTGGCGACTCCGCTGGGGAATTTTGTAAAACTCTTAGTGGACTTAGGCCAATTTTTCATTTCGAAAATAATTTTTGTTTGGCAGCGAGGATCCCAGGTACGTCCCTAACATTTTAAGGTGTTAAATGTTCTTGCAGTATGGGAGGTATAAGGGGAGGCGTGATTGTTAACCCTTGTTTTGCAGGGAGGTGGTTGAATGTATGGTTTAATTTATGCACGAAGCGCTGTTTGATATAAACTATTGTGCATGCCTTACATTTTCACTACACCGCACACACTACCCGCTGCCGGACCTGGGCAGCATAAGTTTAGGATGGTACTGAGATAGTGGACACCCCAACCAAAACCATTTGGTACGGGTCGCCCTCCTCAGTCCCGAAATTTTCTTTCAAGGTGTCATTGAGTACCCACCACGGTTGTATTCCACTCAACCCGGGTCGGCTCTTTGACCAAGCTTGAGTCAGGGGAATCCTAGCCTAACCACCACCATGACTGGTTTAGCTCGGTAATCCTCTCGTCTCCATTTTGTAAGCCAGAGTCTAGGTAGAAATCGAACCTCACATTTCATGCGCATGTCTATGTGATTGCCATTTCCTTACCCGGTGAAGTAAGCTTTCTTCAACCCTTATCTCGCAATTTATTTATGTTTCGTCCTTTTCTTTGGTCGGTCCATGACTTTAGGTCGGTCGTGAGCTTGGTCTATACACTATGGGAGGGTCGGACATCGGGATTCTCGATGCTCCTAAGGACGAGCTCCTTGCCTAGTGGAGTCTACTCAGTCCGACCAACCGCAAGCTAGTCGAGGGCCACATCGGGAGGCTACTCCCCCTACTGGAGGTCAAAGTTCGTGCCGGCCTCGTTCGAGCATTAGCCCATTTTTGGTGTCTCGAGACATCCACCTTTATATTCGGTAAGCATGAGCTCACCCCAACTTTGGAAGAATATAGTGTGCTCATTGGAAAATCTTTGGAGTCAGAACTAGTTTCACCACCTTTGGGAGTCGATTCCACTCTAATGTTGGCTGAATTTTTGAATGTCGAAAAACATGACTTAGAAAAAGTTTTGAAAGCAAATCGTGGGTCTTGTCCTTTGTCATTCCTGAGTCAATGTTTTGAAAAAGCCACACCTTTTCAAAAAGGCAGAATATTTTTGCTAGCATTTTTCGGGATTGTCGTTTTTCCCCATTGCAAGAACGCATGTAACCCGTCAATTGCATGGTTGGTCCAACAAGTTTGTCTTCAAAAGAATTTTGTCAACACCATTTTAGCTGAAACTTTCATTTCTCTCACCAAATTCAAGCAAAATGTTGACAAAACATTTCATGCACCCATTGAACTATTGCAAATTTGGTTTTTGTCTCACATAAAAGGGTGTGGCGATTTGCTTAAAATTTCCGAACTCAGTGATTCTAGTCATCCCATTTTAAGCTACAAAGAAAAACAAAAAAAAGCACCGGATTACCATTTTTCCGAGTGGATCATTTTTATGAAAAATGCTAGACCCCAAGGTTTCCAATGGCATGCTAGTTGGTTCAATGTCGAGGAAGCTCGGCTTACGTGTAATGGTGTCGGACCGGTGCCACTTTTGGGCTTCACTGGCACAATCGAGTACTACCCCGCCAGAGTGTCCCGTCAGTACCAGATTCTCCAGGGGCTCCCTCCGGCGTTACAACCCGAGCTCCTCCGTGCCGATTTCTCCGACCAGAGTGAGGAACATGAAGGGACCATAGCTCAACTCCAGAAAATGTGGAAGAAGTGTCGTCTTTTAAAAATAGCCAAACCCGAAGGAGAGCTCGAAGGGGAGCAGAAGTCCTACTTTGCGACGACCGAGTACATCCGACGACACAAGATCCCTCAGGAGATATGCCTGACGATACCCAAGGTGCCTCTCAAGTCCGCCAATCGCTCAGAGAACAACCGCCTCAAAAGGAAAGTCGAGGAAGCTGAAGAGAAGGCAGCCAAGATAGCCCGGGCTTATGAGCAGCTGAAGAAGGATGTCGCTTCCCATATGTCTATAGATCAAGCTAAATAAAAAGAGAGTCAAAGCTTGAAATGTTTTCATTTCCATTTCAGTTTTAAATTTGCTTAGGAACTGGGTCATTTGTCTTTAATTCAGTCATCAGTCGGTGTAAAACTTTTTCTTCATTTCAATAAAGATGTCTTTTCAATTCAAAGCGGCTAGACCAATGTCATGGATCGGCATGTGATTTTGCTTGACACTTATGTATGCCTGTTTCATTTCAAATCAGGTAGTTTGCCACGGATCCCCCTCATCCTCATAATACTCGATCGGTGACCAAAAGAAGGATGGCCAATCAAGCCGAGATTGCAGCCATGATCGATGAAAAGCTGAAGGAACATATGAATGCAATCAACGAGCAAATCACGGCTGCCATGTCCAAAATGATGGGTGATTTCATGGCCAAACAGCAGCAGATCAATGTTGCCTCTCAATCGGAGATTCCACCTCCAACTCGTCAAGGCCTCCGCCTTGACAAATCTCTTGCAGTGAATATTAACCAACCCTTCAACTGGATGATGTCGTTCTGACTGACACTAATGCTTCTCCGTCGGTCCCTGTTCTTCAGTCACCCTCCAATGATGAGAATGCCAAGTTGCTGGCTAAGCTCGATCAGAGATTACGTGAAGTGGAGGGAACTCAAAGTGTTCTGGCTGTTGATTTGTCCGTTTTTACCCGAGTCCAAGTGCCCGAAAAGTTCAAGATCCCAGCTTTCGAGAAGTATGACGGCACCTCAAACCCAATTCAGCACATCGATATGTATCAGGGGCTCATGAATAGATATGTTTCTAACGGGCCTCTGATGATCCAAACCTTCCAAGCAAGCTTGAAGGATGCTGCAATGAGGTGGTATACTAACCACCAGATCAATCGGAAAGATTCGTGGGAAGAAGTAGCAAACCTTTTCGTCAAACACTTCAAATTCAATCTCGATGTCACCATTACAAGGGAAGACCTGGAAAGAGCTGAGCAGAAGGGTGAGACTCTGAAGGAGTATGCCACTCGCTGGAGGAACATGGCAGGGCAGATCATGCCGGAACCCGCAAAACGTGACCTAATGAAGCTGTTCGTGTCCACCCTACCGCAGCCGGTTCGTTCACGAATGTTAGTGACGGCCGCCCAATCTTTTGGCCAACTGATAGCCATGGGTGAGGAGATCGAGACCGGGCTCAAGAAGGGATGGTACGGTGAATCAGGTTCATCGGCCAAGAGGTTTACTAATAAGAAGGACAAAGAACCTGTCCCCGAAGTCAACATGACTTATTTGCAGAAGCCACCGGCCCAAACCCCGAAGCTACAATTCAGCACCCAGCAGACAACCTCTTATGGGCGACCAGGCCAGCAAGACTCACGCCAGCAGCGCAAACTTCGCCAGTTTACTCCACTTCCCGGGACGTTATCTCAAGTACTGGCAGTCCTAAGAAAGAAGAACTTGCTAGGCTCGGAACCGCAAAGATCTAACGCTCCTAGCTATGTAAAATACGATCCGTCCAAAAAATGCAATTACCATAGAGGTGAGGTTGGGCATTCGACAGATGAATGCCAAGTGCTCAAACATCGAGTGCAAGATTTACTCGAGACTGGAGCGTTTACACTACAACCACCCAGTAAGCCCAATGTGCAGAACAATCCACTCTTTGATCATTCGAACAGTGCAAATGTTGTCCTTGGCCCGGAAGTCAAACAGGTTCAAAGCTTCAGCGTCCCTCTCGAAGATATGTTCGATGCTTTAGTCCGAGCTGGTTACATTTCGACCGGCGGGGTGGTGTCATTCGGTGACATAAGAGAGAAAGTGGATGAGTTGGTAAGAAAGGAATGATTGGGACAGCGGATGAATTCGGAGTAGTGGCCGCTATACCCCAGGTCACCATTGACTGGAATGAAGAACTCGCAGAGATAACTGATGAACAAAGGAAATTGGATCCTAACATGCCTGCTCTCGAAGACGCCTCTGACGACGACCTCGGGATTATTATACCCGACGCTCCGAATGTATTGATCTTGACATCACCTCAACCCTACGCTTATGAAAGTGATAAGGTGGTTCCATGGTCGTACGACGTTGATCTAAAGCACGAGGTTCAGGACCTCTTAGATACTGGGGCATCAACATTTCATGCTTTGTGACTCTGCGAAGGCCGAGATGATCTTCTCATAGTTCCAAACATCCGGACCACATCCCCGAGTCCTGCAAGAATGATACATGAAGAGAAGGAGGTGATCGACACCCTGGGGCAACCGAGCGGCAAGTTCGACTACTACGTAAAATATTCAGCTCCCCCGAGCTTCTATATTGACCCGCGTGATATCGTCCCCGATGGATGGGGAGGTATGGATGATCTAACACCTCCAGTGACAGAAGATCCTGATGATGCGATGGAAGGAATCGCTGCTCTGTTCAATAACATGCTCATTGGAGCTATCGAGGAAGGACCGTTGGAGGGAATGGGCACTGGCCCGCGAGAGTAACACCTTTACTTTTTTCGCACACTCCCCTGCGTGGGAATTTCTATTGTTTTCTAGGACTTGCCCCGTATCGGGAGTTGCTTCTTGGGATTTTTCATTTCTATGACTTTATTCTCTCAGTTTTCAATCCCAATAAGATGTAATTCGTTGATTCCATATCAATAAAATTACAGAAATTTTTATCATTTTGAATCTTGTTGAAGTACCCCAAACCAACCCGATGACGATAACCAACGATTGAAAATTTTGTCATCTACGGTAAGAACTGAGGGTTGGGCTTCTTAAGATTTTTCGTTTCAAGGCTTTCAAAAGCAAAATGAATTTCCAAAAAGCAAAGAATAATTTTCGAAAATTGCATGTGGTTAAACCCTGTCTTGTCTTTTTGATCCCTTTCTTTCATGTTTCAGGACTGATCTCGAGGCATGCGAAGGGACGGGAATCGTGGATCCTCATATATGTGATGCAAGTCAATCGGAAGAATCAGACGATTCTAATCCGAATGATGAAGAAATACGACGAAATTTAGAAATTCATGAGAAATCCAAGCCCCTGACTACCGAAGAAACCGTACTGATCAACCTAGGCGACACAGAGAATCCTAGAGAAGTAAAGATCGGGGCATGTCTTCCTGGAGATGTGGCCAAAAGCTTAACCCAGTTGTTGAAGGATTATCAAGACATCTTTGCATGGTCTTATGCTGACATGCCGGGTCTTGATCGATCAATCGTCGAACATTGTCTACCGACTGATCCTTCGGTGGAGCCTGTGAAACAAAGGCCGCGGAGAGTTAAACCAGAACTAGCGAAGAAAATCAAAGAAGAGGTCATGAAGCTTCTTGACGTGGGATTTATTGAGACTACACAATACTCAGAATGGGTCGCCAATATAGTCCCAGTGATGAAAAAAGACGGTCGGGTTCGAGTATGTGTCGACTACCGAGATCTGAACAAAGCTAGTCCCAAAGATGATTTTCCACTCCCACACATTGACGTACTTGTCGACAGTACAGCCGGGTTCGAATTATTCTCCTTCATGGATGGTTTCTCGGGTTACAATCAGATCCTGATGAACGAGGATGACAAGTTGAAAACGGCATTTACCACTCCTTGGGGGACATTTCATTACAAGGTGATGCCCTTCGGTCTCAAAAATGCTGGGGCAACTTACCAGTGGGCAATGGTCACGTTGTTCCATGACATGATGCATAATGAGATCGAAGTCTATGTTGACGATATGATTGCAAAAACTCGGCGTGGAGAAGATCACATAGCAACCTTGATGAAATTATTCGACAGACTTCGCAAGTTCAAATTACGCCTCAACCCGGCAAAATGTGTGTTTGGGGCAGCCTCTGGCAAATTACTTGGCTTCATTGTCAGCAACAAAGGGATTGAGATTGACCCATCAAAAGTGAAGGCCATTTGCAAAGTAAAATCTCCCTCTTCAGTAAAGGAAGTTCGTAGCCTAATGGGTAGGCTAAATTATATAGCCAGATTTATTTCTCAGCTATCTGAGACAGCGAAGCCTTTTTTCAAACTCCTCAAGAAGAATGCGTTAGTCAGATGGGATGAAGAGTGTGAACTGGCGTTCGACAAGATTAAGCACTACTTGATGAATCCGCCGGTACTTGTTCCACCAACGCTGGGGCAACCTCTGATCTTGCACCTTACAATCCACGCTGAGTCCTTAGGTGCCATGCTTGCTCAGAAAAGTGAAGAAGATGGAAAGGAGCGTGCGATTTATTATTTGAGTAAGAAGTTCACCGCCTCAGAAATGAACTATTCTGAAGCAGAAAGAACGTGCGCAGCACTAGTCTGGGTACTACACAGATTGAGGCAATACACCTTGCACTATCAAATATTGCTTGTGACAGAGTGTGATCCCATCAAATACTTGCTCAATCAACCCGCCTTGGTCGGAAAACTGGCGAAATGGCAGATTCTCATCTCAGAATTTAATGTTCAATTTCTGTCTCAGAAATCAGTCAAAGGACGAGTAATTGCTGATGTCTTGGCTGAAAATCCTGGGAAAAATGACGATCTGGACCCGCTAGAGGATAAAGTCATGCCAATTGATGAGTATGTATGGACCATGCATTTTGACGGGGCTGTAAACCTGTCAGGATCGGGTATTGGGGCAGTTCTAATATCCCTAGGAGGACAACATTATCCGGTTGTAGCGAAGCTGATATTTCCTTGCACGAACAATATTGCTGAATATGAAGCATGCATCATCGGATTGCAAGCTGCAATCGAAATGGGAGTAGCCCGACTCAAGGTGTTCGGGGATTCAGCCCTTATTATTCTTCAGACCGTTGGTAAGTGGCAAACTAGAGATGCCAAGTTGCAGCCCTATCACGTCTATTTAGAGGAGTTGGTGGAAGAGTTTGAAGACATCTCTTTCGAATAATTGCCAAGGACTCAAAACAGTTTTGCTGACGCTCTGGCTACGTTATCGGCAATGCTACAAGTAACAAGTGGCCTAGAGGTTGAACCTTTGAAGATAGAGGTCTTGCAGAAACCAGCTTATTGCATGGCCACAACAGAAGAGCCTGACGGCAAGCCATGGTATCATGATATCAAGGCATATCTTCAAACACGGGAGTTTCCTGAGAAAAGTACTGCATCTGACCAAAAGTATATCAGGATAGACGGCGTAACATCCAGTCCTTTGTTCGTCTAGCAGGATAGACGGCGTAATATCCAGTCCCATGTTCGTCTAGCAGGATAGACGGCGTAACATTCAGTCCCATGTTCGTCTAGCAGGATAGACGACGTAACATCCAGTCCTTTGTTCGTCTAGCAGGATAGACGGCGTAATATCCAGTCCCATGTTCGTCTAGCAGGATAGACGACGTAACATCCAGTCTTTTGTTCGTCTAGTAGGATAGACGGCGTAATATCCAGTCCCATGTTCGTCTAGCAGGATAGACGGCGTAACATCCAGTCCTTTGTTCGTCTAGCAGGATAGACGGCGTAACACCCCAATCTCATGTTCGTCTAGCAGGATAGACGGCGTAACATCCAGTCTTTTATTCGCCTAGCAGGATAGGCGGCGTAACACCCCAATTTCATGTTCGTCTAGCAGGATAGATGGCATAACACCCCAATCTCATGTTCGTCTAGCAAGATAGACGGCGTAACATCCAGTCTCATGTTCACCTAGCAAGATAGGTAGCATAATATCCAGTACTTTGTTCGTCTAGCAGGATAGACGGCGTAACATCCAGTCCTCTGTTCACCTAGCAGGATAGGTGGCGTAATATCCAGTCCTTTGATCGCCTAGCAGGATAGGCGGTGTAATATCTAGTCCTCTGTTCACCTAGCAGGATAGGTGGCATAACATCCCGTTTCATGTTTGTCTAACAGGATAGACGACACAACTTCTCATTTGGTGTTGCCAAGTGGAGTACGTGGCACACCCTATCTAATTTTATGTTCACCTAGCAGGATAGGTGGCATAGTTTCTCAATTGGTGTCGTTAAGTGGAGTACGGAGCACACCAATCAATATATCCCTTTCTTCATATCATGTGCTATTTCGCATATGTAGGAAACTACAGGTAACAGATAGGCACTTCAGTACTTCGAAAACCTTACTTCCAGTTGATCAGAAGTTTGAAGATCGAGGTAATTGAAAGCATTATAAAGCATTCCGTCATTGGGACGCTTTTTATGCGATCCGTATGCAAGACTCTTTCACCGCTCCGCATGAAGTGAGAAGCCTTAGCATACGTTCTTTATTGCTTGCATATCATGCATCATTTCATTAAAAAAACAAATCATCATCATCATTCATCATTTTGCATAGTTTAAATTTAGGTCTCAGTTTTTGAGTGAAACCTCTGCGAGCCTCCACTCAAAGAGGGGCAGCTGTTGACACCTAAATTTCGGCGCATCATTTAGTGTTAAATTGCATAAAAAATTAGGGATTAAATTTTAACCCCTAAACAAAAATATTAAAATTGCATAACATATAGTTTAGGTTCACGTTAGTTTAATTGCATTTTTTGCACCGGATTGGCGACGGCGAATGAGCTTAAAATTCATCGAACGAAACTCGGCTCGCTCGGAATGCAAGGGCCGGGAATTTCAAGTCAAATGGGCTCGGTCGTTTTAATTCGGATTTAATTTGATATGTTGAGTTTAATTAATCAAAAGCCCAAGTTAATTTAGCCTATTAAGCCTAAGCCCAAGCCTAAGCCCATTAGGACATAAAGTCCATCTAAATTGACCTAGATTAGTGCTATATAAAGATAATATTAGGTCAGAAACGAAGGGGGTCATAGAATTTCAGATCAGAAATTTTAGAGTGAAAGAGAGAGAGAGGAGTGGTCGGCGAAGAGCACGCCACGGCCGCCGCGTGCTGTCCCTCCGCCGTGCCCCCTCGTCGTGCGCCGATGCCCATGTGATGTTCTTCATCAACCTGAGACCTTCACGAAACCAGCTTCCACGTTCTTCTTCACGTTGACGCTTCCACAACCATGAAGAGTGGCCCACGTTCTGCCTCAGCCACGCCTACCGAAGCGTCGAAGCGAAGCGGCCCAGCCACGTTTTCTTCAGTCAACAAAGAAGCCCGACGAACGTCCCTTTTGCTCCACGTCCTTCTCCAATTTCCCTAGTCAACAAAGGAGTTGTTCTGCCTAGTCAACCAAGAAGTTGCAGCTGCTGCTCCTTCACGTCCTTCCGCGGGCCCATGCATGTTCTCCCCATGCAGGAGACTTCTTTGATTCGTTGACCCATGCGATAGAAGCCAAGAACAGAAGACGCCCGCGAAGATTGCTTCACTCAGTGTTGCAGCGAGACCGCTTGAAGACGTCCACAACTTCAGCAGCGTTGAAGAAAAAAATCAAAAGGGGAAGACGTCCGTGAAGGTCCCTTCGTCCAGTCCGCTGCAACGTCGTTCATCGCCGTGCTGGAGTCCCGCCAAGCGTCGGAACAACCCCCTTTCGCCGTGAACCCCACCGGTGCCGTGCTTCGTCGGTGTTGCCGTTCTTCGACGCCGTCGTGTTCGATTCCGATTTGCAAGCCCAAGCTCGATCCCGATCCGCAAGCCCAAGCTCGATCCCGATCCGTAAGCCCGAGCTCAATCCCAGTTCGAATTTGGTAATTATCTAAATTAGGTAAGATGATTATCCCGTAAATTTTCAGAATATTCTAATTTCCCGATTTGAATGTTTTGGAATATTGCATGTATATCCGGTAGATGTCTTGAGTAATATTCGATATCCGCAATATTTTCTGAATATTCAAATTAGGAAAATTTCCTAATTTAGCAACGTATCTGGACGACTATCCGACTTTGACCCTAAAGTCTGATACGCGGCAATACGGAAAATCACTATCCTATTCATAACCACTTGAATACGATAATGATTTTGATTAGCTTTCCAAATTCAAATGATCAATTATCCGTTAATATCTATAACCCTTTAGATATGATCGATAATTTGATTTTTGTGCCTAATCCGAGTTTGAAACGAATTTGGCGGATCGCGTGGTTGATTTGAATTGATTGCTATCCTTATTTGTTTAAATTTCTTTCCTTTTCAAATAAATGAAAACCCAAAAAAAAAATTTCTGTTTTGAGATTTAAATTAGAATTTTTGCATGTCTAGGGTTTTTGAATATATCCCGAAAGATAAGATAAATATCTAATTTAAATTAGGACTTCACGTGGCAAGTTTCCTAATTTAAATTAGGTATTATTTCAAATTCTAACGGATTATTCACGTTATTTTATAATTCCGAATTTTAATCAAAAATCCCAAAAAAAGAAATCATTCTAGGGTAGGTTAAGTCATCATAGATTGCATGTTAACTTAGGTATTTTTGAATTTCGAATTTTAAACAGAAAATACCAAAAAAAAATAGAAGTCAGTAGGTTGCATGTCAATTTAGACATTTTCATTAATTCCGAATTTCATTTAATTCGGAATTTTATTTAATTCCGAATTTCTTTAAAAGAAAAATACCCAAAAAATACATCATTGCACGTCATTAGAATTAGGTCACGTCGTCACGTATCATATAGTTTGCATGCTAGGTTGCATTAATTCGCATGTCATATATTTGCACGTCATTGCATATAGTTTAGATTTCATTTAAATAAAAATGAAAATAAAAAAAAGAAATTGAGTGAATGATTTGTTAATTAGAAATCATATTAGGATTGTCTGTATGATTTTTCGCTAATAATGCAGATGCTTGCTGGATTCGAGGTAAGTTGTTCTCCTAAGCTTGCAATTTATTTACTGCTTTGATTTCTGGGTGTTAAATTGGTGGTTTGCGCACCCGCATGAACACCTCACATGTTAGAAATTAAGTTAAAATGAATCCGAACTGCCTGCCAAAATATTTTTGAAATGAAAAGGTACCAAAAGGGCGTTAGACTAGATCTAGCGTAATCAAGTCCCCGGGCTTAGAATCTCTGGTTCGTAGGAATAAAACATATCTCCCTATGTTTTATTTAGGTTTCTAATCAGCCTACCATAAATTGATTAGTGGCGACTCCAAACATGAAAACGATTGCATGTTAAGAACTTAAACTCTAAGTTGCGAATTGGTAGGGCTTGGGAGGGCTCGAGTTAAGATTATTCTTAATAAGCCATTAGCCCGAAAGAAAAATGACACAATTTTTTAGGGTCGCGACATTCATGAACCAGCATTCCTGCGGATTCCCGTCGTCGGCCATGGACAAACACCTACTGGAGCCACAACCATTTTCCAGCGAAGCCCGCAGTTTGAGGCCGCCAAAGTTTGTCTTTTATTTCCTCGCCTTTAGTGTGCATATATATTTTTGATTTGCTGGAATGGCATTTGTTTTTTATGTATGCTTTTGGCGACATTAACATCGTCGGAATGGTTTTGGCATGGGTCGGAGTGGTAGCCATTGGAGTAATGTGACGGCCGATCGGGAGTGGTTATTGGTGTAGGCAGCGTTGTTTTGACAACTGGAGGTGGTGGCCGATAGACGGGGAAGAAAACCCCGACGAAGAACCGAGAATGGTAGCTTTCGGTGAAGCTTCAGTGAAGGAGTCGTCCTCGGTGAAGAAACAATGTGAAGAAGAAGACAAGAAGAAGAATAAAAAATAGGAAATTAGAAAAAGGAAAATGAAAAGATCGGAAAAGAAGCTAAAATTCGGATCTCGGATCAAGCGTTTGGATCAGAAAATCTAGTGATGTGGGCCAAGTATTCAAATTAGAAAAAGGAAAATGAATTGTGGGCCTGGTTTACATTTTAAATGGCAGAAGGGCACTATTGGTGCCATAACTTGTGTACGGCGATTACTTTGGTGCCATAACTTTTTTTTGGATCATTTTAGTGCTAAAATAAAAAAAAATAGATCACTTTAGGGTGCGAATGGTAACCATTCTGCTTTAGAAATCAAATTCTTGCCAGAAATTGATTTATGAAATTCTTGCTAGAAATTGATTTCTGCAGGAGAAATTTGTTTGGTAAAACATGACTAATTCTGCTCCAGAAATAGATTTCTGGAACAGAAAACTATTTTTATTTTTTCATTTTTTTGGGCACCTAAAAAAAATAAATTTCACTCAAAGTGGGTGCCCAAAGGTATTCTAAGCTATTTTGTGAAGTTTTGAAATTTTTGATTTTTTTATTTTTTTTGGCACCTCAAAAAAATTAAATTTCACTCAAATTAGGTGCCCAAAGGTATTCTAAACCATTTTGTGAAGTTTTGAAATTTTTGATTTTTTGATTTTTTTGGGTACCTCAAAAAAATTAAATTTCACTCAAATTAGGTGCCCAAAGGTATTCTAAGCCATTTTGTGAAGTTTTTAAATTTTTGATTTTTTTGGATACCTCAAAGAAATTAATTTCTGGAACAGAAATCTATTTTTATTTTTTCATTTTTTTTGGGCACCTAAAAAAATAAATTTCACTCAAAGTGGGTGGCCAAAGGTATTCTAAGCTATTTTGTGAAGTTTTAAAATTTTGATTTTTTTATATTTTTTTGGGCACTTCAAAAAAATTAAATTTCACTCAAAATGGGTGGTCGAAGGTATTCTAAGCCATTTTATGAAGTTTTGAAATTTTTGATTTTTGAAATTTTTTTGGGCACCTCAAAAATATTAAATTTCACTCAAAGTGGGTGACCAAAGGTATTCGAAGCTATTTTGTGAAGTTTTGAAATTTTTGATTTTTTTAAATTTTTTGGGCACATCAAAAAAATTAAATTTCACTCAAAGTAGGTACTCAAAGGTATTCTAAGCCATTTTGTGAAATTTTGAAATTTTTGAAATTTTTATATTTTTTTTAAAAATCACCAAATTTCCTATTTTCCCGAAATCTTGACTTTTTTTTATTTTCTGGAAATTTTTATGAATTTTTCTTGAATTTTTCATTTTTTATGCATTTTCTAAAAAGAAAAATTAGTGAGAAAAAGAAAGAAAATAAGGAGAATGCATTCTGGAAGAGAGAAGCTATAAAAAGTAGCTTCTTTTTTTCTTGCCCAAAACTCATTCTGGAATCAAGAATGCATTCTAGAATCAAGTATTTTTAACAAATGCATTTTTATTCCAGAATGTGAAAATTGCTCCAGAATGCATTCCGGAAATTTTTTAACAAACGCATTTCTATTTCGGAATCCATTTTGGAACAGAATTTCTATTCCATAATGGATTCTATGCTACTCCGGCCAAAAAGCTAACGTGGCATTTATATTTTTAAAAAAATAGTCTGACTTGTACACGTGGAAATTATGTGGCTTTTTTTTTCAAAATTTTTAATTTTTTTCCTTTTTTTGTTTTTTTTCTTTATTCTCCGGCGAGGACTGCCCTCGCCGGCATCAGGCGAGGGTTGCCCGACGCCGGCAAGGGAGGCCCTCGCCTGAGTCGGGCCAGGGCCGCCCTCACCAGCCCAGGTGAGGGTAATCTCGCCCGACGCCAGCGAGGGTTGCCCTCGCCGGAGAAAAAAGAAAAAAAAAACAGAAAAAAATTAAATTTTATGTGGTATTTTCTTTTTTTTATTTTTTTAATGCTGACTGGACCTCTCCGGCGAGCCATGTCATCGCCACGTAGGATTTCCAGTAAGCCACGTCAGCATTGACACTAAAGTGATTGTTTTTCAAAAAAGTTAGTACCAAAGTGATCCAAAAAAAAGTTATAGCACCAAAGTGATCGCCGTACACAAGTTATGGCACCAATAGTGTCCTTTTGCCCATTTTAAATCAAATGTTTGTTTGGGCTGAATTTAGTGATTCAGACCGGGCCCAAAGCTGGTCCAAATTCCAGACCCAACCCAGACACGCGGTTCGGGTCAGACCAGCGAATCGAACTGGGTCCGTCTGAAGTCCATTTTCCTGAATTAAAATAATAGTAAAATATATCTAAAAATTTTCAAAATAATAAAAAATTCAGCAAAATTCCGAAAAAATAAAAAAAATTAGGAAAGGTTTAGAAATTAGTTTTTGGTTAGTTTCATTAGATAATTTTTTTTAGACTTAGCTTAAAAATCAAAATAGAAAACATGTGAAAACCCTTGGAAATTTCGTCTGAAAAATTGAACAAACCGCTAGGGCTTTACCGTAGGGCTTTTGATTGTCTTTTCTTTTCTAGAAACGATATTAAGTTGTTGGTTGTTTATTTCTATTATGATTATTTGGTTGTACATTTTTAATATATGGTTGTTATTTTCCATTTTGGCATGGATATGATGAACTTTAGGAATTTCGATAGGTTGGCCTGACGGGTTAATTAGCAAGTGGTCAAGTTTAGAAATCAAAAGGGTACTAATTAGATGACTAGTATAATCAAGTCCCCGATTCTTAGAATTTCTGGTTGCACACATATCGAGACGACCCTCCCGTGTATCGATTAGGGTTTCTAGCCAACTCTTGATTATGGTTAGTGGTGACTCCTATTGAATTACTAGATTAGAAAAACCCCGTCACATAAGGTATGAGGCTTGGGAATGCCTTCAACCTTAGATAGACGAGCCTTTTGGTTTGTCCTTTGAACAAACTAACCGTTGTTCACATCTATTGACAAATATCTCTAGACCTATACCTATACATATATTTCTTCCCCCCGATCAGGACAGGTAGGTCGCAACTGTGACGATTCAGATTCTCGTCGAAGTTCTAAAGATGAATCCGATTCTACTGGAGATAACTCTAGTGATTCCCAATATCGAGTCTAAAGGTTAAGATAGGGGTATAAGGACAATGATCGTGAAATAAAAGCAGACATGCCTGAATTTAAGGGTAGTCTCAATTCCGACGATTTTGTCAATTGGCTGCATGCAATCGAATGAGTTTTTTACTTCAAGCCCTATTTGGACAAGAAGAGATGTAAAATTTCTGTCCTCAGATTCTCGAAATATGCTTCTCTATGGTGGGAGAATCTAAAGCATCAAAGGACCAGAGAAGGGAAAAGCCGAATCAAGTCTTGGGATAAGCTCAAGAAATTGATGAAGAAGAGGTTCTTGCCCAACAACTATGGTGAGCAGTGAAGAATACATCAGAGAGTTTGATCAACTCAAGATAAGGTGCGAAGTTCCATAAGTTCCAGAGCAAACCATCGCTCAATTCCTTGGCGGAATGATTTGGGAAATTTCTGATTTGGTTGAATTTCAATCTTATGGTCCTTCGAAGACACATGCAAGTTGTCGATAAAGGTCAAAAAGCAATTGAAAAACAACATGAGGTTTTCTTCCATAACCTCGACAAAAGGAACGTCCGACTTTAAGGGTGCTTCCTCACGCAAGGTCAAGAGCTTGTTGACAAAAGACAAAGGTAAGGAGAAGTCTACAGAACCTACCATATGATTCCATAAGAAACCTGATGGTGAAGGAAGGAAATGCTTTAAGTACCATGGCTATGAGCATTTGCAAGCTAATTGTCCTAATCGGAGAGTTATGACTTTGCAAGACATTGAGAAGATCAATTTGGCACTTCAAGAGGCTGAAAATGATTCTGATCAGCATGACTCCGAATATGAAGGACAAGAGGAGTTTGAAAAAGGCTAATGATGGCGAGTTATTAGTGATCAGGAGAGCATTACACACCGTAATTTTCTACAAGTGGATGAGTAAAGGGAAAATATCTTTCACACCCATTGCACTATTAATGGAAAGGTGTGTATGGTGATTATCGATGGCGGGAGTTGCACCAATGTTGCATCAACAGCCTTGATCGACAAACTGAAGATTCCAACGTCTAAGTATCATAAACTGTACAAGCTTCACTGGCTCAATAAAGGAAGCAATATTAAGGTAACTAAGCAAGCCTTGATTTCATTTTCAATCGGGAAGAATTATCAATATTAGATTCTGTGTGATGGAATTCCAATGGATGCAGGCCACTTTTTACTGGGTAGGCATTGGCAATATGATAGGAATG
The DNA here is from genome assembly GCA_031216185.1 of Syzygium aqueum. Lineage (NCBI taxonomy): Eukaryota > Viridiplantae > Streptophyta > Magnoliopsida > Myrtales > Myrtaceae > Syzygium > Syzygium aqueum. The sequence goes on from CM062233.1 coordinate 21,906,913, forward strand.
TTATTCATGATGGGCGTAAAAACACATTCTTTTCATAACAAACAAAAATGCATTACTCTTGTACCCTTGAATCGAGTCATGAACCACAAAAATCAATTTGGAGAGGGAAACACTAGTAAGGAAAACCTTTTCTTGAGTAAAATATGGCTTGAGAGAGCCATTAGCAAACAAAAGAATGTATTTGCTTTGCTTATGGTTGAGAAAAAGAGTGAGAAAGAGAGAACCCTACGTTTGAAAATGCATTCCTTGTTGAAAGAATTTGCAGAATTGTTTTCGGAGGAATTGCCACCTCGATTACCTCCCATTAAAGGCATCGAACATCACATCGATTTGCTTCCTGGTGCTCCTCTATCAAGCAAAGTAGCTTGTCGATGCAACCCGGATAAGACAAAAGAACTGCAAAGATAAGTTGATGAACTTATTGACAAAGGATATGTTCGAGAAAGCATGGACACATGTTCTGTTCTAGCTTTACTCGTGCCCAAAAAGGATGGTTCGTTGTGTCGATAACTGAGCCATTAAGGATGCATTTGGTTTAGTAATTTGAAAGCCCATGGGCCCTAAAGCCCCTTGGGAAAAACTTGAGGTGTTTGGCAATCATCCCAAGGAGCTTTCGAGTGAAAGCTGGCATTGGGAAGGCTAAAAGCTCAAGACAGGTGAGGACCTGCCTTGAGCTTTCAGCATTTTCTAAATGATGAAGGCCTCAATTAATGAAAATTGGTTAGTTGCCTGTTTTTCCCTCAAAACCTTACTAAAAATCCAATTTTATCCCTTTTAAAAAGTAAAACCCTGAATCCACAGTTCTAGACTTCGTTCACATCACTTGAGCTCCACTCCTGCTCTACCCTTCTCCTCTTTGTATGTAGGTGAGATTTTCTAATACAAATGCCGTTTTTGGAGCTTGAACTCGCGTTCTCTGTTCCTATCCCTCTATTCATTGGATCTACAACTTCACATTCTTTTATGCCCCTCAATCTTAGGTTGAAGTCATTCTCTTAGGACTATCTCTACTCCTGTCCCTCTATTCGTTGTATGTAGCCCCACTAAAAATTAGGTTATCTGGATTCGTCGCATCACCAGATTTCTAAGTAGCGATTGTCCATAAAGAAAGAACAATTGGTTAGGATCTGGTTTGTTCTGGATAGGAGCCTTGACGTGCTAATGCTGCCGATGTCCTGATTCTATGTTGGTTGTTTGTCTTTGGCATGATGCTCTCTCTTCGTGGTCCTTTAGAATTTGCTGTTGTTGAAATGATGTTGGGAGTTTATTGTAGATTGCTAAAATTCACTAAAGTTTACTTGAATTTGCTGTAATTTGTTAAAAATTGTTGAAACTCACTAGAAAATACTTGAGCCTTGTTGAAATAAACTTGGTGATGTTCTTGCAGGATATAGATGATTGTGCAAGTGGGTAGCATTTTATTTGTGTGTTAAGAAGTGTATGTGTTCATTCAAATTTATTCGTGTCACTTTACTAGTTGATGGCAAGTTCATCAAGTGTGGTTGTTCTCATTGGACTTGGGTTCGCATTTTGCAGATGTGTTTCGTTCATTGAAGCATTGGCAATTGGAATGTCAGACTGTCTTTGTTGAAGCAGGCCGCTAAAGGAAGTGATTGTGCATGTCTCTTTTATCAGTGGAGAGCCAAGAACTCCAAGCTGCATTGAGTCTCTTCCTCTTGTTGATGCTGTGATTCAAATTGTGAGATTCACAGTCAAACACTACTTCGAAGAATGTAGGGACTTTTGAAGTAGGATCATCTCTGTGTTGCATTGGGTATTACCTACTACGGAGAAGTGGTTCAGTGGAGGAGAGCTCCCCTATATTTATGGACCTCTAGATCAGTAGTGTCCATTATGCAAGAGCTTTTAGATTTTAAAGGGTGTGTATACATTGGATTTGTAATGTTCTGGTATATTTTGATCATAGAAGTTGAACCTTCTGTTTCTTAGCCCTTGATGTTATCAGTTCATGTTAATTAATATAAAGTTTGTTTGCTACAAAACAAAGTTTCATTTGCAAATAATTAGCGATGTTTGCTGTGTAAGTTTGAGTTGATTGTAACGATGCATATATGCACCTTCTTTTCTGAAAGTGAAGTAAAGCATGAGCAGGTTTAGGTACAATTGAGATTGATGTAAAACATGGGCAGTTTTGCAGCTTGACATAGAAAAAAAATTGTTACATGTAGGTGCAATTGAGATAAAAAAAAACTGCAACAATGGGACATCCACTTGCTAATACCAGTAGCTATAAGTTTAAGAAATATATAAGGATAATGATTTGTTTTCCTCGGAACATATGTTGCCATGTTCACTGTAATGAAAGTATTCTTTTTTAAATTGGGAAAGAGTCCACTTTTATGTGAATATTTTCAATTCTTTGACATTGTTGTCAATATTTAAATTAAAAAAGTTGCGAGCATTATTTTTTTCAATTATAAAAAATAAAAATATAAAAAGCTTAAATTAATCATCAAAGGGGTTTTTTAAATGTGTTTCCATGGCATTTCTCTCAAAGTTGCTTTTCAAAGCACAGTTTACCAAAGAGTTTTTACATTTCCCCAAAGTCCTTTAGGTTAAATTGCTTTACATTTCCCCAAAGCTCCTTAGGAAAGCTAAACCAAACACAACCTAACAATATCACCATTAAGTATAGATACCTCATACCTAGACTTGATGATATGCTCGATGAATTAAATGGTTCTACTGCATTTTGCAAAATACACTTGAGAAGTCGTTATCATCAGATCTAGATGAGAGAAGGAGATGAGTGAAAAATAGCTTTTAAAATTAAAGGAGGTCTCTAGGAGTGGCTAGTTATGCCATTTGGGCTATTTAATGCTCTGAATACCTTCATGAGACTCATGAACGATATTATTTGTTCCTTTATTGATCGATTTATTCTCTTATAGTACGACGATATTCTTGTTTACAGTAGGAACGGGGAGGAGCATATCTCTCATCGGAAGTAGGTCTTTGAAGTCTTGAGAGGGCAGAAACTATATGCCAAAATGGAGAAATGCAATTTTTTTCTTTAAGCATCGCATTCCTTGGGTATGTTGTTTCAAAAGATGGGATCTCCATCGATCAATCCAAGGTGGAAGCAACAAAAACATGGCCGATTTCAAAGTCCATTTTTTATGTAAGAAGTTTTCATGGACTTGTTTCATTCCATTGGCAATTTGTGAAGAATTTTAGTACCATCATGGCTCCTATCATCAAATGCATGAATAAGGGATCTTTTGAATGGACGAAGGCTACTCACAATGCTTTTGAAATAATCAAGCAGAAACTTTGTCAGTCCCCAATTCTTGCCATTCCTGATATTGATAAAAGTATTTAAAGTCGAGTGTGATGCAAGCGGAATTGGCATTGGGGTTGTTTTAGTCCAAGCCCCGAAGCCTTTTGTGACATCCTGAAATTGCCTAGTTGGGACTTATGAAATGAACGGTTTTATGAACGTACTTGTAATTAGTTCTCGCCCGGAACTGATCATTCCTGGGATACTAACCATTAGAGAAAGGCCAATTAGGGATTTAAAATTCGTGCAACTAAAGGAATTCGATCGTGAGCCGACTTTTGACCATAGAATTATCGAGGTGACATTTTCACCCAATGTAGGCCGATCTTAGGATAGTTATGGGTCGGTTCGTCACTGTCATATGAGTGGATCACGGGTGATTCCGTTTGACCACGAAGTGAGATGGCGAACGATCCAGAACCTATACCGAACGATCGTGCCCGTCGAAACTAGTGATCGATCCTCGCGATTATATTGACAACCTAGGTCACCACGATCCAAATGAACTTGCACGTGACTTGATTTAGTATCAGTCACAGGTCGAATATGCAAATTTCCCCAAAAAACCGCCCGTTAGTTAGAGACTCACTCAAGTTACGTTATTTAAAATTCAGTCATTAATTAAAGGCCAATTTGGGCATCGGAAATTTAGGAAGTCACGACAAGATGTTTCCCGGATCCTTTAGAAAAATTCAATTTGGGTGAGAAATTGGAAAGTGACCATTTTACCCTTGGGAGTTTGTTAAGGCCAATTATTAAAGGGGAAGGGCATTTTGGTCATTTTACTCTAATTTTAAGGAATGACATTTTTGCCCTTGGAATTTTATGAAATTCCTAAATTGCCCTTGGATATTTTGGAAAAGATTCGATCCAGACAGTTGATTTCAAGATAAGATCGAATCTAGGCTGTCGATTTGAATTGTGAGAGAAGGGCAAGATGGTATTTTGGCCCCTCAATTATTGGTCTTTGACTATTTAAAGACTAAAACCCTCTCTCTCTCCCCATTTCTCTCTCGCTCTCATTCGGCCACTCCCTCTCCCCCTCAATGTCGATCGCCACCTTGGCCGTTCGCCGCCGCCGCCGCTCCGGCTAACGCCCGCCGAGCCACCGCCACCCACGTCTTCACGCTGCCACTGCCGTTCCCCTCTCCTTCTCGGTTCACCCTATCTCCCCTCCCCTGCGGCCATGAGTGACCACCAAGCCAAGCCGCTGCCGTTGTAACATCTCGAATTTTGACCTATTTTCGGAATCAATGAAATAGATATTATTTCTCATTTCATATTAGTAAGTCTCACCTGGAATTGATCACTCTCGGGATACTAACCGATGGGGAATGGCTAACTAGGAAAAACGGTACGTGGATTAGGGACCCGATCGCGAATTGAGCTCCGATTTCGAGAAACAACGAGGAAATATTTTGGGCCAATGTGGGCCGATCATAGGAAGGTGACGGATTTAGTTTGGCCAATGACGTACAATCGGATTGCGGGAGATTCAATATGACCGAGGGTACGCGCGGCGAATAAATCCCGAACTTAAACCAAACGATCGCAACCTTTGGAACTAGTGATAAATTCTCACGTTTTCCCGGTAATCGAGACAATCACGACGCGAGTAACCCTAGATCGATACGTGTAACCCCTAAACGGTTGCCCATTAGTGAGAGACCCTAAAATTGAGATCGAGCGATTTTGATCGTAAAATTGGATATGGACCTAGACGTCAATTTTCGAGGACGTATACGACTATTTGGCAAGGACGATGTCATTTTAGTGTGGCCAACTATATTTGGGGTTGGTACGATCGAAAAATAGAATTTCGGCCCGAAATCGAAAAATTACGATTTTGCCCCTAGGCCTATTTGTGGTATTCTGAATTTTGGGACTATGTTGGAGATAATATTGGGGATTTAATTAATCTTGTTTTAGCCCAATAATTCAAGTATGGAAAGACTAGAGTGCCCCTCCATTATTGGATAAGATTGAATATAAACCCTTGGATTAAGGGCATTTTGGTCAAGCCAAGGGAGATTATGACACTTGAATTCCACTAACTTCCCCGATAAGACACTCCCCACTCACTCTCTCTCCTCATTTCTTCTTGCTCAAGGCACACTCACTCTATCTCATTCCTCTCTCTCTCGGCCGCTCGCCACCGTCCGCCGGAGGACCACCGCCACAAGCCGCCGTGGCGCTTTACCTTGCCTCACCTCGAACCACCATCCTCATCTAGCCATCTCTCTCCTCTTCCTCACCATTCTTCCTCTTGGCCGACCGTGAGAACCGCCGCTCGCCGGAAAGCCAAGCCGCGGCCGCTGCCGCCCGAGCTACTCCGCCGTCACACACCACCATCGTCCTCATTCCTCCGTTCCACTCCCTCTCCTTCGTTCGGTGTGAGGACGCCGCCGATTAGCCATGCCACCACAGCCGTTCGCCGAAACGCCAAGCCGAGTACCGCCGTCTAGCCGCCGCCGCCAAGCTCCGATTGCCACCACCACCCACCGACTAGCAATTTCTCCTCCTGGCTGCCGTTCGATCTCGCCGATCAGCCCTTGGACCACCACCAATTGCCGATCGTGAACCGTTGTCACTGCATGCGCCGCCGTTCGCCTCCGTGTCGTCGCCGTTCGCCGCCGTGCCGCCCCCGAGAGCCATCGATCAACCGCTGTTCCCCACCTGTCCAGCTTGCTTTGGAGTGTAGGATTAGGTGAGTAATCACCCTCTAAACCCTAATTAGGATAATTATGCATTTCTAGACCCGTTTAGGGTGCTTAGTGGTTAATTAGTGTAATTTTAGGGGTAATTCGTGGTTGGTTGTGGAAGGTTGTTATCGTGATGATTATGGTGGATCAATTGGCCGTATATGTGGAGAATTATCGGCCTAGAGTGACCGGAATAGTGGCTGTCCATATTGGGAAATTTTTGGACTAAGATAGGTTAATTGGGGGTTAAATTGTGTAAGTGCCGGGAGTGTCGAGATTGACCCATTATTGGCCGATTTGTGCTTGAGTGTGCTCAATTATATATTGCCATGTCGTGTGTCGTATGGCCGAGTAATACTGTGTGTGATTGGCCATTGATTTGGCGTGCATTTTATTGCCCAAGTTGTAATTGTAAGTGCCAATTGTGTGCGTTGTGCCACATGGTATTAATTGGCCGAGTGCGCATTTTATTGCAATGAATTGGGCATGTTGAGACGCACGTAGATTTAGCATTGAATGATGATGTGCCTTGGTAGAATTTGATGCTCATTGTTCATTGCATTATTGCCCGAGTACGGGAATTCCATGGCCACGCATTCCGTATGCTAAGAATGGGCATGAGGCGAAATTGTGTGAGTATGCATGCCCGACATGAGCATGTGATCACCTAAATGCCCTGATGCGTGTTACGCAGGGTTCAAATAAAACTTAGCAGTGTGTACGTATGATCATATAAGACCTTGATGTGTGTTACGTGGGGTATTGAACCGTCCTGATGCGTTTATGCGAGACAATGCTCGGTACGCCTAGAAGACGGCCAGCCTGATGCGTTTTATGCGGGTTTTGGTCCGTAAGGAGAGCACTGTTGTGCTTGATGCGTTTTACTCTGGCTAGAGACGCGGGGTTTGATGTGTTTTATGCGGGTCAGGTTGTGTTGTTATTGATTACAGACCTGATGCATTTTACGCGGGTCGGACCTGATGCATTTTATGCGGGTCAAGCTTTAATTGAAAAATGAGCAATATGCCAATGTGTAGTATTGAGCCATATCATGAGCATGATCATATTGATGGTATACGTGTGCAAGAGTGCATTGGCAAGGGTGCGAGTATGTGCGACTCGGTGATTTGTGTGTGATGCAGGCACTGATGAGTACGAGCATGCGTATGGCGTACGTGTGACCAAGGGTGTTCACGTATGTGCCATGAATATTACATTGAATTGCCTAACCTGTAGGGTCAGTAATGTGTTTGATTTGGGCTCGAGGCCTAGGTCAATTATTGTTGTTTTGATTGCTGTACTGGTTGTTGGTGTTTGGGTTGCCTGTCAGGAGGTGCATGTTAGCCTAGTTTAGGTTTACGGGATTTTTACTCACTGAGATTCATCTCATGGTTGTATAAATCCATCTTTTCAGACCCCCGGCCCTAAGGATGTCTGAGGTTTCTGTACGTTTTGGGATCCCGCACTAGGTAGAGCGTGCGGTGACCGTGCATCCCGTAGGGAACGAGGAAGCGTATGTAAAGCACTATTCGGTAGTCTAAGTTGATGTGGGAGCGACGTATTACGAGACCCATGAGTACGTCGCTTGGGCGTTTAGAGATCGCATCAGAGAGCATGACCTCTGTAATCTTTTGATGTCCCATTCAACGGGCAAGGTGAGGTGGATCCGTAGTGCCCAGATGGAGACATAGTAGACCACGATGCCTCGATCGAAGGGAGTTCAAGTTCCGGCGACGAACCGGCTGTTTGGGAGATGGACGAGCCTGAAGCGATGGACGAGGACCCGATGGTTTTAGATGCAAACCCGGAGCCGATAGACAAGGAGGACGAGCCGAAGCTTATGGATCAGGACCTTGGTCAGGAGGGCGAGCCCGAACCGATGAATTACGAGGAGGAGCCGGCTGAGGTCGAGTCCGAGCCAGATTCCCTAGACTCTGAGGTCGAGGTGTCTGATAGCTCTTTCGAGTCATTGGGATTTGACCTGGACTGGGTCCTTTATGTTAGCCTTAGTTCAGTTAGGTTGGGCCAGTGACTTTTTTACCGGAGCCCCACCTTAGTTAGCATCCTTGACCCCCGGGCCACTTACTCCTTTTTAACCGTAGTGGCTGATAACCCGTTTTTGTTTAGGTCGTCTGTATGTGTTTTTGTAAATGAATATTGTATATGTTTTCAGTGTTAATGCCAAGTGTTTATTCATTTATTCGATTGTTGTGTTTTGCTATCCTATGTCATGTGTTTGATTTGTACAGGTGATTTATTTATTGCTTCCGCATATGCAATGATCTCTATGTTGGGTGTTAGGTCGGCGACGCGTCCTAGGATGTCGCACCAATTCGACCTCGGTTGGGATGCTCGCGCACCGTGGGGTTCGGGGCGTGACATCCCCCGTTGAAGTGGTATCAGAGCAAGGTCAACTCGGTCCAATTCGGTTGAAGCCTGGAGTGATAAGTAGCGATGACCATGGGTAGTTAATAGGGTGACCTCGTGTGCTAAGTGTACCTCCTGACGATCTGTGTCTTGATTAATTGGTTGATTTAACCCGTAATAGTGTAGGTGGGGCAGGACCTAAGGTAAGTACGCGTGTCTCCTTGGGTGAAATTCTGTACTGTTTATGTTAGGCTGCATGCTGAGTGCTTGATTGTGGTGCTGTTCTCCTGCCTAGGACCTTAGACCGATTTAGCTTGGTTAGGTCTCTAATTCCTGAGTGGAATTATAGCAGGTAGGTGAGTAGTAGAGACCGCAAGTATGAGCAGAAGAGGAAAGGAACCTCAAGGTCAGCCAAGTGCTGCGGGCCTAGAGGCTAGAGACCCCAGAATGGAGGATGTGATTAAGACTTTGCAAGAGATTAGAAACTTAATGGGCAGGCAGGCTGAGGAGAGGGCCACCAGCATTGCCCAGGCTACCGAAGCCGCAGCAAGTGCTGCTGTAATTGGGAACAATGCCAATCTAGGGCAAGCTCAAGTGGGTGCGAATAGATAAATGCACTAGTTGGTGGAACGATTCTTGAAGCTGAAACCACCGAAGTTTAGTGATAGAGGTGACCCCAAAGCTGTCCCACGTTGGGTGGAAGAATTAGAGAAGGCATTCGATGTTTTGGGGTGCATCGAGATAGAGAAGGTGACCCTGGTAGTGTACCAGCTACAGGACAATGCGAATGATTAGTGGAAGACCACCAGGGAAAGGGTATTCCCAGCAGGCACAACCCGGACTTGGACCGCATTTACTGAGAGTTTCTATGGGAAATATTTCTCAGAAGTTACTAAGGAAAGGAAACTAATGGAATTTATACGACTTCGCCAAGGCTAGATGACCGTGGACCAGTATGAGGTGGAGTTTATGCGACTGTCGAAGTTCGCACCTAGCATGGTGGAGAACCCACGAGACAAGGTTCGGAGATTTCGAGACGAACTGAAGCCGATTCTTCGAAGACAGATGATATCACTCAACATAAAGGATTATGGAGAGATGTATGAGCGAGCTCAAGCCATTGAGCGAGATCTGTAGGAAAGGGCAGCCATTTCTGGATCATGGTTTGCCTAGAATAAGGAAAACTGCCGTCTTGGGAAAAAGTCGATGGTGGGGAATAGGCGATTTGTCCCACCGGCCAAAAAGAATATAAGGAAGCCGAACCACCAGCAGAATAGGCTTGGAGCTTGTTTCAAAAGCGGGAGTCTGGAGCACCAGATTAGAAATTATCCCCAGCAGCGCCCCTAAGGACCGCCGAGGCAACCACAACAACCTAGAGTTGGGAATCAAGCCGGACCTCCCTAACCGACCATTCAAGGAAGGCCGCCAGCACAAGGAAGGGTTTATGCGATGGCGCGAAAAGAGGCGAAAGAAGCGTCGGGCGTGGTCACAGGTACAGTCTTTTTCTGTGATCATGCTACACATGCATTATTTGATCTGGGGGCGACCCACTCGATTATTGCGGAGCAATTTGTTAAACTGGTTGGGATTGAGCCCGTTTTGCTTGATACTATGCTATATGTGATGACCCCATTGAATGACAAGGTGTTAATGTCGTTGGCGGTGTCCGGATTGTAGGATAGTGATTGGGGGTAGAGAAGAAAGTATTGACTTGGCAGTGTTAGCCATGTTCGACTTTGACGTGATAATTGGAATGGATTGGCTGATTAGACAGAAAGCCGTAATGGATTGCAATAATAAGACAATCCAGTTCAACCCGGTTGGACGTCCTAGTTTCGAATTTCAGAGAAACCGAGGAGGAATCTCGATCCCTTGGGTTTCCTCACTCGAGGTGACCAAATTACTAGACGAAGGTTATGAAGGATATTTGGTCAATATGGTCGATCCGACAGTGGTAGAATCCAAGTTGGAAGAAATACATGTAGTATGCAATTTCCCCGAGGTCTTTCCTCAGAAATTACCAGGTTTGCCACTCGAACGAGAAATAGAGTTTGTTATAGAATTGGCCCCAGGTACCAAGCCGATTTCAAAGGCGCCATATCGAATGTCCTTATCGGAATTGAAAGAGTTAAAGGTCCAGATGCAAAAACTTCTGGACAAGGGTTTTATACGCCCTAGTGTGTCTCTATGGGGAGCGCCAGTCCTATTTGTAAGGAAAAAGGACGGGACATTGAGGTTGTGTATAGATTACCGACAGTTGAATCAGGTGACGGTAAAGAATAAATACCCACTACCAGGAATTGATTACTTGTTCGATCAGTTACAGGGAGCCTCAGTATTCTCCAAGATCGATCTACGGACAGGATATCCTCAATTGAAGATCATAAAGGAGGATATTCCTAAGACCGCTTTTCGAATAAGGTACGGGCATTATGAGTTCACAGTGATGCCCTTTGGACTAACGAATGCTCTAGCTGCCTTCATAGACTTGATGAACATGGTGTTCAAGGAATTTTTGGATCGATTCGTCATAGAATTCATTGACAATATCTTGGTATACTCGAAGAGCCTTGAGGAGCATGAAGTACACCTGACTGAGGCACTACGGACCCTAAAAGAACATGCATTGTACGCCAAGTTCAGTAAGTGCGAGTTCTGGCTCAACAGAGTAGCGTTTCTTGGGCACATAATCTCGAGAGATGGAATTTCTATAGACCCGACGAAGATTGAGGCGGTAACTAAGTGGCCAAGACTGTCGTCAGTGACGGAGATCCGAAGTTTCCTAGGTCTAGTTGGCTATTATCGATATTTCGTGGAAGGATTCTCGTCGATAGCCATGCTAATGACACGGCTACTTAAGAAGGAAGCCAAGTTCGAATGGGATGACAGGTGCGAAAGAAGTTTTCAAGAGCTGAAGCATAGGCTAACAACTGCCCCGGTATTGACCATCCCATTCGGACCAGGAGGATTGAGGTCTATAGTGATGCGTCTTTAAGAGGACTCGGCTGTGTATTGATGCAGCATGGAAGGGTGGTAGTATATGCGTCGCGCCAGCTGAAACCGCATGAGATGAATTATCCGACGCATGACTTGGAACTGGCAGTAATCGTCTTCACTCTCAAGATTTAGAGGTACTACTTATGTGAAAAAAGGTTCTAGATCTACACGGACCATCAAAGCCTCAAGTACTTGTTTCGCAGAAGGAATTAAGTATAAGGTAGCGTCGATGGATGGAACTCCTGAAAGATTACGACTACTACATCTTGTATCACCCTAGAAAGGCGAATAGAGTAGTAGATGCGCTAAGTCGTAAGTCGAGTATGGTGCACTTGATGGACAGAGAGTGGACCTTATTGGAAAGGCTAAGAGACTCAAAATTTAAGTTCGAGGTGGGCCAGATGTCGAACTTGTTGGCTACCTTGAGAATCAAACCGAAGATTCAGGCTAAGATTAAGACATTACAATCTACGGACCAAGAGATTCAAAAGATTGTGAGATTGGATGCCGCTAAGAGGAAGTCAGATTTTCAAGTGTCTGATGATGGGATTTTGAAATTCCGGGGGCGATTGTGTGTGCCCGATGATGAAGAACTCGAGGAGGAAATTTTGAGTGAAGCTCATAGAAGTAATTATAGCATTCACCCGGGCAGCACGAAGATGTACTAGAACCTCCGATAGCATTGTTGGTGGAATGGAATGAAGGTAGATGTGGCCAAGCATGTCGCCAAGTGTTTGACGTGCCAACAAGTAAAGGCACAGCATTGTAAGCCCGGAAGACTATTGCGACCGTTAGAGATCCCTAAATGGAAGTGGGAGCACATAACAATGGATTTCGTAACGAGATTGCCAAGAAGCCAGAAAGGGCACGATTTCATATAGGTGATAGTAGATCGACTGACTCAGTCAGCGTACTTCCTGGCAGTGTAAAGATTTTTAATTGAAAAGGTACGGAGAATTGTACATGAGATAGATCGTCAGATTGCACGGAGTACCGGTAACTATCACTTCAAACCGTGATCCCCGATTTACTGCAAATTTTTGGAAGAGTCTACAAGTGGCCATGGGGACAAAGTTACAGTTAAGTACAACCTATCATCCACATACGGATGCCCAATCTGAAAGGATGATTCAAACCCTAGAGGATATGTTGCATGTCTGTGTGTTGGATTTCTAAAGCAAATGGGAAGAACAACTGCACCTAGTAGAGTTTGCCTATAACAACAGCTACCAACAGAGTATCCAAATGACCCCGTTTGAAGCCTTGTATGGCAGGGCATGCATGACACCAATATGTTGGGATGAAGTCAGTGAACGAAGTAGCACAAGCCCAGAATTAGTACAACAAACCGTTGAAGCAATCGAGATTATACGGGAAAGATTAAGGACTGCCTAGAGTCGCCAGAAGAGTTATGCCGATTGGAGATGACGACCGTTAGAATTACAAGTCAGAGACCATGTGTTTCTCAAGGTGTCGCCAATGAAGGAATTGTCCCAATTTAGCAAGAAAGGAAAGCTAAGCCCAAGGTATATCGGTCCATTTGAGATATTGGAGAAGATTAGAGATATGGCTTATCGACTTGCCTTGCCGCCTAATTTATCCCAAGTGCGCAACGTATTCCACGTGTCAATGTTAAGGATATATGAACCAGACCCAACCCACGTTCTGAGATATGATGAGACAGACGTGGACGACAAAGTGTCGTACGTGGAGAGGCCAGTCAGGATCGAGGACAGAAAAGATCGAGTACTACGGAACAAGACGATCCCAATGGTCAAAGTGGTTTAGGAACACCATGGAACTGAAGGTGCCACTTGGGAAAGCGAAGAAATAATGCGACGTCAGCACCCCCATTTGTTTGAGTAGATGAGTTGAGATTATAAATTTCGAAGACGAAATTTTTGTAAGAGGGAAGAATTGTAACATCCCGAATTTCGACCTATTTTCCAGAATCAATAAACTAGATATTATTTCTCATTTCATATTAGTAATTCTTGCCCAGAATTGATCACTTTCGGGGTACTAACCGATGGGGAATAGCTAACTAGGAAAAATGGTGCGTGGACCAGGGACCCGATCGCAAATCGAGCTTCAATTCTGAGAAACAACGAGGAAATCTTTTTGGGCCAATGTGGGCCGATCATAGGAAGGTGACGGATTTAGTTTGGCCAATGACGTATGATCGAATCGCGGGTGATTCCACACGACCGAGGGTACGCACGATGAACAAATCCCAAACTTAAACCGAACGATCGTGACCTTAGGAACTAGCGATAAATTCTCGCGTCTTCCCGGTAATTGAGACAATCACGACTCGAGTAACCCTAGGTCGATACGCGTAACCCCTAAACGGCCATCCATTAGTGAGAGAACCTAAAATTGAGATTGAACGATTTTGATCGCAAAATTGGATCCGGACCTAGACGTTGATTTTCAAGGACGTATACAACTATTTAGCAAGGACGACATCATTTTAGTGTGGCCAAATATATTTGGGGTAGGTACGATCGAAAAATGAAATTTCGGCGCGAAATTGAAAAATTACGATTTTGCCCCTAGGCCTATTTGTGGTATTCCGAATTTTGGGACTATGTTGGAGATAATATTGGGGATTTAATTAATCTTGTTTCGGCCCAATAATTCAAGCATGGAAAGACTAGAGTGCCCCTCCATTATTGGATAAGATTGAATATAAACCCTTAGATTAGAGGCATTTTGGTCAAGCCAAGGGAGATTGTGACACTTGGACTCCACTAACTTCCCCAATAAGACACTCCCCACTCACTCTCTCTCCTCATTTCTTCTTGCTCAAGACACACTCACTCTATCTCATTCCTCTCTCTCTCGGCCACTCGCCACCGCCAGCCACACGCCGCCGGTGCCTCACGCCTCCATGCCGCTGCTCTGCTTTGCCTCGCCTTGCCTCACACCACCATCCTCATCTAGCCATCTCTCTCCTCTCTCTCACCATTCTTCCTCTTGGCTGACCGAGAGAACCGCCACCTGCCGGAAAGCCAAGCCGCGGCTGCCGCCGCCCGAGTTGCTCCGCCGTCAAGCCACCATTATCATCCTCATTCCTCCGTTCCACTCTCTCTCACTGTCTCGTCTCCCTCTCCCTCGTTCGGCGTAAGGACACCGCCGATCAGCCACGCCACCGCCGTTATTCGTTGGAATGCCGAGCCGAGCGCTGCCGTCTAACTACCGTCGCCAAGCTCCGATTGCCACCACCACCTACGGACCAGCAATTTCTCCTCCTTGCCGCCGTTCGGTCCAGCCGATTAGCCCTTGGACCGCCACCGATCGCTGACCGTGAACCATCGCCGCCGCACGCACCGCCGTGCCATCACCGAGAGCTGACGATCAGCCGCCGTTCCTTGCATGTCTAGCTTGCTTTGAAGCGTAGGATTAGGTGAGTAATCAGCCTCTAAACCCTCATTAGGACAATTAAGAGTTTCTAGATGGGTTTAGGGTGTTTAGTGGTTAATTAGTGTAATTTTAAGGGTAATTAATGGTTGGTTGTGGAAGGTTGTTATTGTGATGATTGTGGTGGATCAATTGGCCGTATATGTGGAGAATTATCAGCCTAGAGTGACCGGAATAGTGGCTGTCCATATTGGGAAATTTTTGGACTAAGATTGACTAATTGGGGGTTAAATTGTGTAAGTGATGAGAGTGCTGAGATTGACCCATTATTGGCTAATTTGTGCTTGAGTGTGCTCAATTATATATTGCTATGTAGTGTGCAGTATGACCGAGTAATATGGTGTGTGATTGGCCGTTGATTTGGTGTGCATGTTATTGCCCAAGTTGTAATTGTAAGTGCCAATTATATGTGTTGTGCCATATGGTATTAATTGGCCGAGTGCGGATTTTATTGCGATGAATTGGGCATGTTGAGACGCATATGGATTTGGCATTGAATGATGATGTGCCTTGGTAGAGTTTGATGCTCATTGTTCATTGCATTATTGCTTGAGTACGGAAATTGCATGGCCATGCATTCTGTATGCTGAGAATGGGCATGAGGTGAAATTGTGCGAGCATGCATGCCTAACATGAGCATGTGATCACCTAAATGCCCTGACGCGTGTTACGCGGGGTTCTGATAAAAATTAGTAGTGTGTACATATGATCATATAAGATCCTGATGCGTGTTACGCAGAGTGTTAAACCATTCTGATGCGTTTATGTGGGACGATGCCCGATACGCCCGGAAGATGGCCAGCCTGATGCCTTTTTCGTGGGTTTTGGTCCGTAAGGAGAGCGGTGTTACGCCTGATGCGTTTTACGCGAGCTAGAGACATTGGGCATGATGCGTTTTACGCGAGCAGGGTAGTGTTGTTATTGATTATAGACTTGATGTGTTTTACGCGGGTCGGACCTGATTTTTTTATGCGAGTTAAGCTCTAATTGAAAAATGAGCAATGTGCCAGTGTGTAGTATTGAGCCATATCATGAGCATAGTCATATTGATGGCATATGTGTGCAAGCGTGCATTGGAAAGGATGCGAGTATGTGTGACTCGGTGATTCGTGTTTGATGCAGGCAATGACGAGTATGAGCATACATATGGAGTACGTATGACCAAGGGTGTTCGCGTATATGTCATGAATATTACATTGAATTGCCTAACCTGTAGGGTCAGTAATGTGATCAATCTTAGCTCGAGGGCCTAGGTCAATTATTGTTGTTTTGATTGTTGTACTGGTTGTTGGTGTTTGAGTTACCTATTAGGAGGTGCATGTTAGCCTAGTTTAGGTTTTGGAGGTTTTTACTCACTGATATTCGTCTCATGGTTGTATAAACCCATCTTTTCAGACCCCCGGCCCTAAGGTTGTATGAGGTTCCCGTACATTTTGGGATCCCATACCAGGCAGAGCGTACGGTGACTGTGCACCCCGTGGGGAACGGGGAAGCATATCTAAAGCACTATTCAATAGTCTGGGTTGATGTGGGAGCGACGTATTACGAGACCCATGAGTATGTCGCTTCGACGTTTAGGGATTGCTTCGGAGAGCATGGACCTCTCCGATCTTTTGATGTCCCGTTCAACGAGCAAGGTGAGGTGGATCCGCAGTGCCCAGACGGAGATGTAGTAGACCACGACGCCTTGGCCGAGGGGAGTTCGAGTTCCGGCGACGAACCTGCTGTTTGGGAGATGGACGAGCCCGAGGTGATGGATAAGGTCCCGATGGTTTTGGATGCGGACCCGGAGCTGATGGACGAGGAGGACAAGCCGGAGCTTATGGAGCAGGACCCTAGTCAAGAGGGCAAGCCCAAGCCGATGGATTGCGAGGAGGAGCCGACTGATAGCTTTAAGGTCGAGCTATCCAATAGCTCTTCCAAGCCACCGAGATTTGACTTGGACCGGGTCCCTTAGGTCAGCCTTAGTTTAGTTAGGTCGGGCCAATGACTTTTTGACCGGAGCCCCACCTTAGTGAGCATCTCTGGCCCCCGAGCCACTTACTCCTTTTTTACCGTAGTGCCCAATAACCCATTTTTGTTTAGGTCATTTGTATGTGTTTTTGTAAATGAATATTATATATATTTTCAGTGTTAATGCCAAGTGTTTATTCGTTTATTCAATTGTTGTGTTTCGCTATCCTTGGTCTTGTGTTTGATTTGTACGGATGATTATTTATTGCTTCCGCATGTGCAATGATCTCTGTGTTGAGTGTTGGGTTGGCGACGCGTCCTGGGACGTCGCACCAATTCGACCTCGGTTGGGTTGCTCGCGTGCCGTGGGGTTCGGGGCGTGATAGTTGTCGCCGATCACCTCTGTCCGTTGAGTTGCTTGTAGCCGCCGCACGCCGCCGTGAGGCCACCGACCAGCCGCCCCCTCTCCACTCTAGCCGAGCTAGTCTAGAGTTCGTATAAGTCGCCCCTAAACCCTATTTAGGATATCGGGTATCGATAGATGCAATTAGGGATTAAATCGGGTTAATTAGTGTCGGTTTAGGGGTTATTTAGGGCCGTTTATGGATTATGTTAGTGGATTGAGATGGGAAAACGTTGTGGCTGATTTTTGGATGAAAATGGGATGTTTCGAGACTGAACTAAGGTTGAGTTGATTGCTGGAAATTTGGGTAATAGAATGATGATCATACGGTCCAATTTGGAGATGTTTGGTGTCTGATTGGTGTGCCGAGAGGTGGCTGTGTTGTGGCACTCGTTTGGCTGATAAATATGCGTGCAAATGCTGAATTTATGGCTGTGTATGTGGCTGTGATGGTGGGCCCATTGGTGGCCGTGAATGCTCTTTGATTTGTGAATTAGTTGATTGAAATGTGGGCCGTTTTATGCGCGCATGGGCTGAATTGAGTGGAACATCAATTGGCCATGTTTTGGCTTAAATTGGGCATGTGAAATGCGTGAGATTGATGCGTGCATGTGCCGAGTTGGATTGGATGGTAATTGGGTTTGTTGTGTGTGAATTGTGCAAGTGGGTGCTTGGAAAAGTGTGTGGAAAGTTATGCACAAGGTTATGGAAACTCTGAGGCGGTACAACTACGTAGGTCACTAGATAGTTGGGTGGAAAATATGAGATGGTCACAGTGAACTTGAGGCGGTACGACTACGCGGGTCACTGGAGAGTTAAGTGGAAAAATATGAGATGGTCGCAGTGAACCTGAGGCAGTGCCCTTACGCGGGTCACTGGCGAGTCGAATGAAAATAACGGGTTGAGGTAGGAACGAATGTGTGAAATGTAATTAGAATATGCATGTGGTTGGAAATTATACTGTTGTCGCTAACGTGCAGGTTGCCGCAGGAAAGACCCAGGTAAGTACAAATTGAGTGCTTGCTAAGTGATGGTTTAGTGTGGTTGTGTTTGTGATTATTTGGAGGTACATGATAGCCTAGGTGGGGTTTAGGGAGTGTACTTATTGAGATGTGATCTCATGGTTGTTTCAACCAACAATTTCAAAACCCCGACCTAAGCCATGAATCTACCGTCGCCGCAGCATTTTGGGATCCCTATGCACACCAACCATGATGTCTTAGAGTACTCGATGGATGATAATATGACTTGGGTTAAGCATACGACCGTAGTTTGGGTAGATATATGACTATCCCACTGGCAGGCCCACTTTTACACTGCCTGGATGTTCAGAGACGGGGTAGATGAGTTTGGCCCTATCCAAGGCTTTGACGTCCCCTTTGATGGAGTTGGGGATTGGGATCCGTCAGCCATACCCCCTCCCGATGACGAGCAGACTAGTTTGGAGACTAGTTTGGCTTAGTCCGGGCTTTAGCTTGCGTCCACAGCACCTGAGCCCTCGGGAGCCGAGCATGAGCCAGAGCCAGAAGAATCCCAGGTGGGATACGATCCGATGGACGTGGATCTCGAGGTGATACGAGAGGAAGAACAAGAAGGAGAAGAAAAAGACCCTAAAGCAAAATTGAAAGAGGCCCCAGAAGTAGAGCCTGATGATGAATAGGAGGACGCACCAGTATACGAGGCAGAGTATAATCCCTATTATATGCCAGAAATCGAGTCGAATGATGAGTCAGTTGAAGAGGAGTGAGATGAGGTTCCAGCGGAGTGGGGTGACATAGACTACCCGATTGAGATCGAGGCCAAGCTGGAGTCCTCAGAGGAGCCGACGGTTTAGGGGGATTCAGATTCGAGTACTGACGAGTCGAACTCAGAGTGGACGTCGTCTCGTGGACGTTGGGGCTACTGTGGAGGTTGGGAGTAGATCTTTTGAGAGGTTTCATTTTTGGAGGATAGAGTACCTAGGCTGTCGATCTTTTTGATATATGTGATGTGTAGTGATAGTACGATGTGCATGTGTAGGAGATCGTTTGTATATATTGGATGTTGTATAAAGTTGGTTAAATAATAGATAAGTCTATTCTTCCTTTTTCCCCAGTTGTTTCTTGTCCGGGAATTATTTATGGCGTTCGCTGATTGTTTAAATCTCTGATAAGTTTGAATCGGGTCGGCGATATCCTGGGACGTCGCACTAACTCGACCATTGAGACGGATGTTGTGAGCTTGATGGGTGCGGGGCATGTCATCCCGAGTTTGAATTGGCATCAGAACGAGGTTAGCTCGATCTAATTTGATCGAAGTTTGGAGTAATAAGGAGCAGAGACCCTAGGATAGTAATTTAGGGAGACCTTATCGAGTTATAAGGTGATATGAGCTATACGTGCCTCCAGATTGTTTGTGATGATTGTTGGCTGAATTGAGTGTTATAACGATTGAAATGCAAGTGCGTCAGGACCTGAGGTAAGTGCACAGACCCTATTGTTTGTGGCCTTGTGCTGTGGTGATTAATTACCTGCTGAGTGAATTATTGCTTTAATTCACTGCCTAGGACTAGACTGGTATAATTGGCCTAGGTTTCTAATTCATGAGTGGAATTATAGCAGGTAGTTGAGTGATATAAATTGTGAGGATGAGTTCGCAAGGTAGAGGAATTGGGGGTCCGTTTAGCTCACGAGCTCGAGCCTGACCTGCAGAAGATTCTAGAATGGATGTGGTCATAAGGACCCTAGAAGAAATTGGTAACCTGATAGGACGGCAGACTTAGGAACGAGCTGCCACTATTGCCCAAGCTACCGAGGCCGCTATGGCCGCCGCTGCTATTAATAATGAGAATTAAGAGCAAGGGCAGGTGAATGTGAATAGGTAAATGCACCAATTAGTCGAGTAGTTCTGAAATTAAAGCCCCCAAAGTTTGATGGGAGAGGTGATTTGGAGGCCACATCACTTTGGACCGAAGAGTTAGAAAAAGCCTTCGAGGTATTAGGGTGTACTGATGAAGAGAAAGTTACGTTAGCGGTATATCAATTGAAAGGAAATGCAAATGATTGGTGAAGAGCTACTAGAGGAAGGATATTCTCGGCTGGTACCGCCCAGACTTGTGCGATATTTATAGAAACCTTTGACTGTAAATATCTCTCTGAGAGTGCCCGGGAATAGAAATTATCTGAGTTTATAAGGCTATGTCAGGGGCAGAGGACAGTAGATCAATATGAGGCTAAAATTGCTCGGTTGTCTAAGTTTGCCCCAAAGATGGTTGAGGACCCGTTAGATAGGGCTCGAAGGTTCCGAGTCGGCTTGAAACCGAAACTTCATAGCCAAATGATTTCGTTGAATTTAAAAGAGTATAATGAGATTTATGACACGGCTCAAGCGATTAAGCGGGACTTAGCAGATAGGGCCGCTGCTTCTAGGTGGAGGTTTGCCCAGGGTAAGGACAACCGTAAGTTAGGAAAGAGGCCAATAACGGGTAATCGACATTTTGTTCCTCCTGCTAGAAGGAATATAAGGAAATCGGCCCGTAATCAGAATGGTCCATATCGGGTGTGTGGGGAAAGGCATGGAAATGGACCTTGTCTAACCAGGGGCGGGGCATGTTTTGGATGTGGTGAATTTGGTCATCACATAAGGTTTTGCCTCAACCTCAGGCAGAATAGATCGCCTGCGTTACCACTACCCCAGAACGGGAACCAAGCTGGAGCTGCCCAGATAGCTAATCAAACTAGTGTTGACACCTAGTTTTTAGTCGACGCGTCATTAAAAATAGAAAATTCGAGATTATGGTTTCGGATCGCGACGGAACCCGTTTCTTGAATAAAAAGTGTCGTTTTTTAAATTTTGTCTGTTAGCCTAGCTTCTGTAAGTGATTTTCTATTCATTTCATGCAAAAACCCGAAAGTCAAACGGTTGACTTTCGAGTTGACTTTTTGGTCAACCTTTTGACCAAAAGTCAACCCCGGGTCAAATTGGGGCTTTTCACGTAAAAAGATTCCTTTCAAGTTTAATTTCACTTTAGAAGTGGAAATTTCAGAAAAATCCAAAGATTTGATCATAAAATCAAGCTCCTAGTGAAAAGTCAACTAGGGTTTGACTTTTAGTCAAACCTTTGACCAAAAAAATTGAAAAATACAAAAATCCAAAAATCATCTTATTTTACATTCAATTTACCTTTGGCATTTGAAATTTTACAAAAATCGATTTAGAATCAACTTTTTCCCAATTTGCGGAATTTGGTTTAAATCGGCCAAAAATGAAATTACTTCATTTCTAGTCATTTTTTAGGTTAGTTTTCTTCACGACATTTGATCTAGATGTCATCTTATATCCAATTTTGGAACCAATTTTGTAATTCCAAGCCAAACACAAAAACCCCCAATTTTGGCCCTAATCAGTGATTTGGATCGATTCTTCATGATTTGCGCAATTGAGGCACGAATGAGCTTAATTTCTTATATGAAATCCAAATTCAAATTCAATTTTGGAAGATTCACATGAATTTGAGTCAATTTGATCAATTTAGTGATCCAATGATTAAGAAGTCTAAGAGTAATTGGTCCAATTAGTGCAATTCAACTTGACCCACTCTAGACTAATATTCAATTTGATGAATTGAAACTCAATTTGGCTAATTGGACTTCAATTAAATTTGTTGGTCTAGCTTAGCCATGCAATTACCCAAATTCAAGAACAATTGAGCTAATCAAGTTAAATTAAATCAATTTGTGCATGAATTTCAAATCAGTTCAATCCAATTTGATCGAATTCAATACTAATGGAATCAATTAATCATGATAAAGATCAAATTGTACAAAATTGGAACAAATGGAATCAAGAATTGAACCAGTTTAATCAGGCCAAATTCGGGGCTCACCAACTCAACCCGGTTTGATTCGAAATAAACCGATCCAATCGAACTGGCCACTTTCCGGTTGAAAATCCGGCGATCGACAATCCACTCCGACTAGCCAAGGTCGGCCATATCCTCTTGAGCCCAAAAAGGACAAAAATGCCCCTAAGTGAAAATTACCAAAATACCCTTCATTAAAGATTAAGCGAATTAATTAGGGGATAAGCAAATCAATAATGGCCATTCATTTAGAATTGATCATGTCCATCCATGATGCCATGTCACCAATTCTTAGCCTTTAATGAATATTTTTAATCATTAAGGATATATTTTGGGCCATTGGATTAATTTGAGGGTTAAAATACAAAATTGAGAGAAATATATAGTGTTTTTTCCCTCCAAAATTGGGGGGACTCTCATTTTTTTCAGATCTGAATTCTCTCTCCTCATTCTCTCTCTCTCTCTCTCTCTCTCTCTCTCTCTCTCTCTCTCTCTCTCTCTCTCTCTCTCTCTCTCTCTCTCTCTCTCTCTCTCGCCCCTCAAACTCACGCACTCTCTCTTGGTCTCTCTTGGCCGCCGGCCATTTCACCTCATCGCCGGCCATTTTCCGGTGGATCACCACCACACCGTCGTCCCCCACGGTGCCACAAGGCTGGTCGCAACACCAGCCAAGCTCGCTGGTGGCCGGAGCTCCACTTTCTGGCGAGATTCCTCCCACGGCAACATTACCGGCGTTGCTGCCAGTGATCCAATCAGCCAGTTTAAGCGGGCTGAACAGGCCAGCCGACGCTCCCTCCGGCGATCCAAAACCTCCAGCAACGTTCTCCGGTGTCTTCATGTCGCTGTGGTGGCCGGCTTGTCGTTGAACAGCCACTGGATCGTGTTTTGTGACTTGATTTTCTATTGTTAGTTCACTAGTACGAAGACGAAACGATTCTCACCATACTTTGTACGATCTCTTCTCATAGGTTGGCCGAGCTTTCCGAGACTTCTCCGTGCTGTTCTTGATCTAAATACGGAGGCCGGATTGCTCGATCGTGTGACGGAGCATCGTTAGACAAGGTGAGTGCATTTGCATATAGTTCTGCAAATTCGTATCCAAGAAAACCTGCCTGTTTGATATGCCGATTTGAGCTCGTTAGTGTCGAAATCTTACAAAGTGATGAACTAGAGAATCGTAAAACACGTCTTTAGCTTCGATTTGATATATTACATGCCTCAATCGGACTTGATTTGCTATGTCAAAACCACTTCGAAACCTAGGATCAGAATCTGGAAAATAATGTTCAAGTCAGTTCTGATGATGTTCTGATTGACGATGTGCTGTTATGTGATTTTTCTGATTTTCTATGATCATTTTTTGAAAATACTTTCTTCACGGAAGTTGTAAAACACATTCCAATCTGTTCAACATAAAATTTTCATAAAATTTCAAGCATGTTGGCATGGTACGATCTGCATCGTCATCTATGCATGAATCGGGTGACAGACTGGTTTCTGACTGACCTTCGTGTGTTCTTCGATTTTCATAAATTCGTGTGTTCAAAATATGAAAAAGTGTTCTTCATGAAAGTTCACACTGAAATCTAGATCTTTCCATTGATACTAATTTCATCAAAATCGGAGGTCATTTGAATTTTGAAAAGGAATTTTCATTATCGAATCAGTATCTGTGTTCAGATCTGATTTTCATTCCTTTTGAATCCAAAAGATGTTGTTCCGAATTTGATAAAGTTAGAGTCCTTTTTTGCAAAAAATCAAAATTAAAAAGTTGTTCACTGGGGTCTCATATGTTGACTGGAAATTTTGAGGGCCTAATAGCAATTTTTGGAGGGTCAATTTGCTTAAAATTTCATATAAGACATTCTCGGGTTAAAATTTGATTTGCAATTGAGTCCTTCACGAAACTTGAATTTTATAAAAATTTGAAGGGCTTTTTAGCAAAAACTCAAAACATAAAATTTGTTGCACACGGAGAATCCCAACTGCTCAAAAATTTTAGCGCAGTTTTGAAAAGGTTTGTTATTTTTCCCGCCATTATTTTTAAATCCATAACAGAACCGGGTCCAGCCTGTCACCTGAGGATTTTGGAAAAATTGTCTTCTTGACTTTTGTTCCTTATGTCAAAAGCTTTCTAATGACACTTGAATCACTTCATTTGGACATCATTAGGGTAGTTAATCACATCTGAACAGAAGCAATCCGAATTAGATAAAACTGAATAAGTGGTCTCCTTATGAAGCCCACTTCTTATTGTTTGATGGGTTTCGAAATAAGGCCCATGGGCCTGAATGCATGTTTATTCCATTGCTATGCATGTGTTTGTTAGATGAATGTTAGGCCCGGTGCATGTTCGGCGGGTAGCCCATTGTGATCACTTAGAACCCGACTTTAGGGGTTAATTGATATGAGTTGCTGTTTTGTGAATACAAATGGTAGCCCATTATCATTAACCATTAATCAAATAATCTTAGATGATTAGGTGGGTGGTGAACCGAAATGCATGAGAAACAAAGGCCGATCCCAAGGCCCGTGTTCGATTAGTGAATTGTTTGCACCATTGTTTTTCTTTGGTTGTTCCTTTGTGCATTGTTTGTCATAAATGTATGTTATGAATGTAAATGCCGACATCCGAGAGGCGGTCCATGGGAAAATAATCCAAAATAGTAAAAGGCCAAGACGGTTGACCGATGTCCAATCCGGTTCCATTTTGTATTCATTGGATGATGGCGATAAACCGATGTCCGATCCGGTTTCAATTTGTATTCAATTCATTCATCCCCGATCATGTCTCGGGTTTTCAATTTGTGTTGTCATAAACACCCGACGAGTTGCGGGTTTTTACTTTCTCGCACTTAGAATTAGCTCGTCTTTTCAATACTTTGAGTGTTTACTTTACGAAATTTTTTTTTAATAAAATTGATTGTTTCTTTCTTTTTCTAGGCTAAGATAGGATTAGTTTAGAATCTTAAATGAAAATACAAAAACAAGATGCATGATCACCTAGTGGACTAAGACTTCAAACATAAAAATGGTAAAAAAACAAGTGCATGACAATTTAGATAACAACCATGTTAAGTTTAGCGGTACCGAAGTGGCGTTAATAGAAATATTAACGTAAGCTAGTCCCCGAACCTTTGATCTTTGGTTTTCGTAGAAACCGAAACGAAATTCCCGCGTTTCGGTTGGGTATTCTAGCCGACCCCCGACCTAGGCTAGTGGCGACTCCTAAAGAAGATAAAATTGATCCGTTGTCACGCGAGATATGGATTTAGGGAAAATCCACATTCATGATCAATGGGCCATATGGATAACCAAAAGATTTATGCTTCACTAAAGTCATTTTTATGATGTGCCATATGAACCATTTCATGAAAACTTATCTCTAAACCCGCCTTATCGAGTTCGGCCCTCGAGGGGT